>OX421965.1:40833680-41133437 GCA_949128115.1 Anaspis maculata
AATCAGCCTATGGAGAAGTATTGAACTGGAAGTGATCGAGAACGATGGAAGCGAGAGTACCAGCGATATTCCCAAGCGCAATAATCATTGCTAAAGTGTATTTATTGTAGTACGCAGAAAGAAACAGTGTATGTTTTGAAACGATCGTCTCAATTATAATTGAACCCGTACGCGAACGTCTACGTTCAGTACGAACCCGTACGTAACAATACCTACGTCTCAATCCGACAGCCCAATTTAAGCTCCTTGAAGGCGCGCGGCGGTACTTGGGTGACCACTCCTGAAACAGGCTATCCAACCAAAATATCTAGAGATCTGCCCAATCGAGACAAGGCAGAAGGTTAGAATAAGTCACGTCTGCCCAGGAAGACTGACGGAACGTGCTGGATTTGTGAAAGAGTGGGACATAACGCGGGATCTTGCATCTTGTCGACAGAGCTAGGTCAACACCAAAACAGAGTCTTATTTCTGACTTTTCCATGGAAGTTTTTCACGAATACTTGATAAGGGGATTCAACAAAAAGGCCTGGAATGAGTCGAAGTCAGTATTAAGCTAATGGCGTTTTCGACTGG
Source organism: Anaspis maculata (assembly GCA_949128115.1). Lineage (NCBI taxonomy): Eukaryota > Metazoa > Arthropoda > Insecta > Coleoptera > Scraptiidae > Anaspis > Anaspis maculata. The sequence continues at coordinate 40,834,254 of OX421965.1, forward strand.
GACTGTTCTGGAACCGTTCCAGTTCCGAACTTGCTTGATACCGAGCTGCTCTTGAACCGAATTGCATTCGTTCCATTCTGTCCTCCTCGGCTCGGCTCCATCACAAACGGCTCCATTCCGTTCCTTTTCCCTCTCCCTCTCATTAATTTCAAAGCATTCATACCTTCCTCACTGCTTGATTCGAATAGGCATTCATGAGAAAATTGTGAAAAGGAATGCACCGCCACAAATTCATCTCTATTGGTATTACCACGACTCATCTTTAGCACCAAAATCGACATTGATACATCAAGTTGACAGTAGAACTGACTACCGAGAGAGTTCTAAAATTCGGAGCTGGTTCCGTGCGAATGACGTAGGAATATTCCCAGTCGAACACAGCAAAAGTAGCACGGGAGCAATGCTACCTCCAGCCGAACACGCCGGAAAGTTGCTCTGATGAACTGCGCATGCTCAGTTGGAATGGAACCGGCTCGGTTCTAGCCAGTCGAAAACGCCATAAGAGGTTGATTTTCTTTTTCACAAACTTTGACGGAGAAACCAAATTGATTTTGGTTGATTTGGATCCGGACGGACAACCGACCGTATGTGAAACTTTACGGAGTTGGAACGAGGCTATCAGGCTCTGTCACTCTTGAATTATTTCCCTCAACTTACTGTTCTGGGTTTTTTACGGTCGATTCGGAACAATCTGTGTAGTGCTGAGGAAAAAGAGTGCTTTGGAGTTGTGTGGATTGTGTAGAAGTTTTGTGCTCGCGTCAGGGAAGTCAATCCAACGTAGTCACGGACCCTTTCGTTTCAAAATGGCCACACAAACTCAACGATTCTAGCCTCCGCCTCCAGCTGTACCAAGCCTATCTGAATCTGGATTCCATTTGGGGAGTTAGTGGAACATAGTTTCACCTCACGTAGGCCTTATTATTCGGCCTTGTGTACCCTCTTTCGGACCAGACAGACTTACCGAGCCGCAATGTGGTGCCTGGATGTTTGAGATGGTCGGTCCATCCAAGCACTGGGGCCGACAAGCGCACGGTTGGCCTAGACTCCGTCTGCCACCCCTAAACCGCAGGTGCGGATGTCCGATACATTCACGCTCCCTGCGCCGGTACGTTTCCGACTTCATCAGCCTCTCGACCACGCTGCCGGTTTTCCTCTACACATCGCCGTGCCGCCGGCTGGAAGCATTTATACTCGGGGGGGTTTGCCTAAGATCACCCGAGGAGGAGTTGCAGACCGGCTTCAAATCAGATTAAAAACGCCTTGTCTCCCATCCAACCCTTGGTAGCGGCCAGCTTCGCTACAGTCAAGTTATCACCCGACTGGAGCGGCCTACTACACGCTTCGTCCTTCTCGTACCAAGCCCATTTCACTGAACTGAATGAAACGCCATTATTTTTCTCCTCGCTCATGTAACCAAGAACGCAAAGCAAGTTAAATGACGGTCCATCGTTAATGATCATTGAGCTTTATAATGTGTCTAGGGACTCACGGGTATCGGATAGAATCTGGATTTAGGATTTATTTAGTGGAGGGTTAATGAAACATTGTTCCACCTGGCACGTAGGCCCCGCTATTGGGCCCACTGTATTCTTTCCCAGACCAGCCGTACTCACTAAGTCACAATGTGGTGCCTGGATGTTTGATGGTAAGTCCATTCAAGCACTGGGACCGAGACGCGCACGGTTGACCTGATTTCTGTCTTCAACCTCCGGCGTAGGTGAGGATGTCCGACACTCCGTCGATTTTCCTCTACACATTGCTGTACTGCCGGTTGCAAGCGTGATGTACTCGGGGGGTTTGCCCATGACCACCATAGTCGTCTTCGTCATACATCAAGTGGGCGCTATTTTTGCTGCCTAGTTATAGTATAGTGTTATCCTCCGTGTTATCCAGAAATGTCACTTTTCGATTGTGAAGCACATTATAGAATAGAGGGCAGAAACTTCTATGGTGCATCAAAGCCGGTAAGGAGAAAAACATCAATTCATTATTCGAATAATAATTATCTCGAATTTATTCTTTCATTCTGCCTTGTGAGAAGGCGATTCTTTCGAAATTCTTCATAATTTGGTTTCTCATCGCAAGAGTTTCTAGGTATTAAAAAAAAAAGAGACAAGTTCAATACATGGTATTATTCCACTTTCCTCCGCCATCTTGAATCTTGACAGTTCTCTCATCTTGAGGTTTGGATTTTGTTGTCTATTTATTTAGCTAACCAGTGATACCAAGTTTGTTGCAATCGGATAAAAAACAAATATTTGACGAGAAAAATAAAACAGTTAATATTTTTTTTGACTTACCCGAACGTCCGACATACATCATGTTGAAAAAAAATATTTTTCGCTATGATGTCCGCATTACCACTTCATCAAATTTTGCCCAGTGTAAGATGATGATAATACTAGTGTGTATACAAAAAATCATGGAGTGGTAATGCGGACATCATGCCAAGCCCAAAATCCGCCCAAACCCGATAGTGTCCTTTGGAAGATGAACTCCACTTTGAGAAGCTATAATGATCCTACTCACATTGGAATAGTCTTGACAATTCACCTCACTCCTTAAAATAGTAGGCTGTATAAGTGTATTACCACCAAGGTCATTGGTGAAAACACCCCTCCAGGATGACCAACCTGAAACATTCAAATAGTTTTCACTTTTTTAGGAAGATTTTCAGTGTTGTTCGGTTAATTGTCTCAACAAATACACCTCTAGGTTCAATGCATTATCGCTTATATCTCGATTTACACTCGGATCCCCTCGTGAAAATCTTCGATGTAGCGATAATACACCTCACCTATCGGTGTATTACATACGACAAGAAATGACTTCCCGTTTTGCTGCTTGGTTTCAGCTTTTTCTTCTACAGGGTGCGGCGCAGCAAACGAACTCATTTGAAATTGAGATATCTCAAAAAGTACTGACCCCATTTCAGCCAAATTGGCACCAAATGATGAATGAAGAGAAAATGATGCATTTTTATATATGGGCACCTGAGTTGCTCAAATTTGTCTTGACAATTCATACCCACCAGTTAAAGTGAGAACGTAAAAAATCGGACATACCTATTGAGTAACCCTTCCTGCCCTTCTTCGATGCAGTATTCAGTATAGTCCCCATATTGTTAAACATTTCCATCTATCTGTTTACGTCGTTACGCTGGTTGTGGTGGTATACGAGATTTTATATTTGCTTAGCGCTCAGAGAAAAATGTCGGGACAAAAAGGAGGTGAAGTTTGGCCGTATTTCATGAAGAAAAATGTACCGGAAAGTCAAATTCGATAAAATGAATTAAATAAAAAAAAATCGGTTGATGTAAATCACGATTTAAATCAACTTGATTTATATTTTCGCAACCTGACGAACATTCCCGGTGCATTCAGTGCGTATTGTCGTTTTATGTCCCACTGCGTTCTCGCGAATTCGAGGTCATTGAATAAGTGTAAATGGTTGATGATTTTAATACAGGGTGAATCACTTTTAACCGATCCAACTTCAGGATAAGATTCTTCTCATCCTCCTGATTCAGAAAAATAGACGTGCCTCTCACTCGTTTTGTAAAAAAATACAAAGTGTCAAAGTTTTTTTGATTTTTAGAAATTTGTAACTTGCGAACTATGAAACCAAATGAGCCTCAGCTCAGCATTGGCTGATTTGTCGTAAACATCCACCTACTTGCAAAATCTCGAAAGAATCCAATCAGTAGCGTAGGAGTTATGGGGGTCATTGATTTAGGAGCATCTGAAGAAACTTTCAAAATAATGTTCTTTCCAGAACTTCTACATCACTGATTGGCTTCCTTTCAAATTTGGCAGATAGGTAGATAATTGCGACAAACTAGCCTGTGCTGCATTAAGGCTAACTTGGTTGAATAGTTCGCAAGTTACAAATTTTCAAAAATCGAAAAAAGTGAATATTGACACCCTGTATGAAGCAAGTGAGAGGCACGTATATTATATTTTTGTATCTCAGGAGGATGAGGAGAATCTTTCCCCGAAGCTTGATCGGTTTAAACTGATTCACTCTGTATATTTTTCATAAAAATATGGAACGAAAAAAAAATGACAACATTTTATTCAATGTTTTATCCAATATCTATTTTTGATATCAAGAAACATCATACAACTTCCTAAATGACATGCTAACGCTAACCAAAGGGGATAGTGAATGAATGTCTAATCTAATCATAATACTGACTATTATTATTGAGATCAATGAAAATTCAACTAAAATGGGCAATGGAAAGAAAAAGTTCCAGTTTAAAGCTAATTGGAAATTTTCCCGTAGCAGCCTGAATACGTTGCTTTATTGTGTTTGTACTGCGCGCAATATCTTGAGTGCAGCGAAATTTGAGAGCGTTTGTAAATTGCCCACCTCTAGTCACGCGGAATTATTGACAATCCAAGAAAATTATTCTTGCCACCCCGACATCCACCTCTGGCTTCCGCGGAAACAAAGGAAACGTTGAGCAAAGGCGTATTATAAAACTTCGACATGGCAAGTTTGGTAGGTAGATAGGTAGGTAGGTATAACCAGCCGCAGCAAAAGCAGCGTTCTCTGCGTTTTGTTTCTTTGCCAAGTCTATTAAGTTATCGGCGCTCACGGAGTTTTAACTCCTTGTCTTCCCAATTAAATTATAATACCGATTTCAAATTACTAACGAGTTAGAGCCAAACGGAAATAGTCAAAAGATCGCTATCCCGAGGAGCGGAGCCCGCAAATTCTTAATTACTCACTACGGCAACTGCAGCAGGAACTGCTGAAATATGATCCCGCTGAAAATGTCCTGCTCCGTCGTCCGTGCTGCACGTCAAAAAAGATTTCATTTTATTTTGTCTGATGATTTTGTTTCATTTGACTTTATGGCGGCTTGCACCGATTCTCCAAGGTTTAAGTGACTGATCGTTTTGTTGTTGCTTGAAGTAGTTCTTTGCCAAATAGGAAAAATGTTGCCTAATGATTGCCACAATAAAAGAGACGACATGGCGCATGGTACATCACTCCGGTCGATATAAAACTCAGCTGCAGCAACGCGGAACATAGTGAGGATTTGGATGGGTCAGTTTTATATCAATTCCCCACCCAATTCTGAACCAGCTTATAAATACTTTCTCAGATGGCCTCGGCGAAGCTTCTCCGAGTATCATGTAGTACACCGCTCCAGTCAGTCGGGTGTTAAGTCAACTCCAGCAACGCCCAGCGCTGCCAAAAGTTGGATGGGGAATCGCCGGTAGGTAGTGCCAGTGGACAAGCCACTGGCGGGTTGCCCACTGCCGGGTCTCACCTTATTTCAGCCAGCTGGAACCCCTCTTTGGGTGGTCCTAGGCAAACCCCCCGAGTATCAAATGCCTGCAACCCTCACGTGTAGACTAAAACCGGCAGCGTAGTCAGGGGTCTGACGAAGTCAAGAAGATACCGGCGTAGGACGTGGATATGTCGGACACCTCAATTGCGTACGGAGGTGAAAGACGGAGTCCGTGAAATTGTGCGCTTATCGGCCCCAGTGGACCGATCATCGAACATCCAGGCATCACTTAGCGGCTTGGTGAATCTGGTTGGTTAGATACAATAAGCCTAATGTTTCATGCACAGCCAACCCAACCCATAATAATAATGGATGAATGATTCACGCCCGCAGCTGGTAGTACGGCAATCAGTAGAGAATAACCACCTGCGTGGGCGGGGAGGAACTAGTCAAGAACAGATCAGCGGGGGACCAGATATTAGGACCCAAGTAAATACATTAATAAATAAATATAGTCTTTATTGCTCTCCGTAAAAAAGAAATACAATATGTATTTGTAGAGCCCGTCAAGTCCGTCAAAAGCGAGGCCTACGATCCAGATGGAACTATATCCCATCAATTCTCTCCAATGAAATTAAAAATCCAAAAGATTCAGTCCAATCCAGAACTTATTTCGAGGATGCAGATTGAAACAGGCTTACTCCACAAGAAACAAATATCAACTTGTTATGAACAAACTACACTTTTCGTACCTCCAGCGAAAGGTGTCGTACTCGCTTTTATTTAGAAGATTTCCTTATGCATTGTGCAAATTGCCATTTTGAACAGATAAAAAAATATCGTGGCAAAAATTTTAAATTCCAAAACATATTACTCTCGCCAGGAATTTATCAATGATACGCATGTCGATCAAATTTCAAACACCCATTTTTAAAGTGTGCTTGTTGTGCTGTTTTACTTTGTACTACGTCATGTGTAAATACTACATTTTCATTAATCAATTGTTTAATTCATCTATGGGGTACATGCTTTGTACCCACATGCTGTAATATGACCCATTTTCCGATGTTTGGCCACAAACTCAAATAAAAAAAGTAAAATCATCACAAATCATTTAGATAATCATTAGACAAATCATTGGGCAAAAATTCAACAGCAAAAAAAACACAAAATGAGATTCAGATTAACAAAACACAATACGAAATCATGAAATGTGTAAACTTGTCAGTCAATCGCGAAGGAAAAGTGACGTATTCGCTGACAGGCACACATGGGAAGAACACGTCAAAGAAACCCCTGGATATTTTCTGATTGAATGCTGGAAACTCTTTCCAAATACTGTTAACAACAATCAAGTGTGAATGAGTCATGACGAAATGACAGTGAAGTCACTCTAGTCTATTTTGATTTTTCAAAATAACTGCAAACACCGTGGAACTGTATGTACCGAGGTATGTACCTATAACTGGTTGCCTGTTCACTGGTGATTGCTCTTGATATGATTTTCTGAGTCATTTCCGCTCTTCTCCTGTGTTCCGATATCTGCAATTGCAACCTGAATTTAAATCGAAAAGTTCAAGGACAATTCGTCTCACGGCTCTAGTTTCCCTACGAAATTGTTTCGTGATTAGTCGCGTTCGCTTTACGGAGACACCTCCTGAGTGTTGCTCATGCCCAAAAGAGAATGAATCAGTTCTAATCGTTTTCCTCCACAATGATACTCTTTCCTTTGGATTCAATTTCGCGGAAAATTATTTCATTTGTCAGTTTAAATTACGACCCACCTCAAGTGAGATTCTGATAATTATAATTGTTGGCGCCGCGCCTCTGCTTTGATTAATGAAATTATCATTCCGTTTTTGTTCGAAACGTCCGGAAATAATTATTCGCGCGTATAATTTATGCCCGCGCCATACGACGGGGCAGAGCAACTTTCCTTTTTCGTTGAATGCGGGAAGAGTTATCTTGATGTTGCACGCAATTCGCCAAACTTTTTCTAGGAAAAAAGTATTTGAATAGATAGGTACTCCAGTGAACACGTTCAACTTGATGCAACGTTACGAGAGCATTCCCATGCTAGGCTGCCCTGTTCCGAACTAGCTTCGACAAGGTTTTTAGTTTGGTTATAACGGAGTGTATCTTCGTTTATATGCACTACAGGGGTTGTCTTGTGGTTTTTATGCTCTCTTGATCATCGAAATTTTTCAGGTCAATCCTTGACCACTTTGAATAAGTTATGGAAAAGCCCAACAAAATAGCAGTTTCAAAAATAGCTGGTAATGTGATAATCGATCAAACCTCGTAAGTGGTTTCTTTCGAGTGAAGAAATCCCCCTTCTACCTTCTGTATTTTAAGCTCTTTCCCAAATGACAAAATCAATTTCCCTCCAGGTTCCTTCTTCTGTTGATTATTCAAAATGACACTGACAAAACTCAACAACTGACAGTAACTTATACCATACCTACACATGAAACACTTCATCTTCTAGATGCCGACACAGAGCTTTCTTCAGTGGAATATGGATCGGGAATTTGGTAAAATGATCGGCTAAGATCAGGACGTAGGCATATCCATATCGACTCTCAGGTGATAGTCCCATAAAATCTAGACTTATAACCTCCTACGGGTAAATGGGTACTGCATGGTCTGTCGCTCATCACACCAGCAGGAGCTAGTTGCTGGGGCTCAGCTTTCGCACGTGATAGAATAAGCGAGAACGCACGGACTTTGCAATTCTCGCTGATGAGTTTTGAAACCTCTTTGGTGTCCATATTGGTCACCATGGATCGATTCAATAAACTTGGTACAGCACTCTTTGGGTACCACGATTTTCTAACTTCCGTGTCGTGCGAGCTAGTTCCGGAATTAACCTCGCGACATGTTTGTATAAAATAGTGTTCATCCCAATTCCCAAAGTGAGTATTTACGAGAATTTGCTTCTAGATCTCTTATCAATCAATAGTACCAAAGATTCGTTTAGTGGATGCGGACAAACTATTTTACCAAGACAACAAACATTTTTTTGGGAAAACTGAGCGTGACAAAAGAATCGGGAACAACGTGGTGCCTACCTTTTCGATGCAGATGCACGATATAATCAAACTCTTGCATCCGTAATCTCCAGAGTGCCAAACGTCCAGTAGGCTCTTTCAATTTGTCAAGATAGAGTGAAGACTGATGGTCGATCACAACCGTAAAATGGTTTTTAGGGTGCCTTCTATATAAATCAGACACTATTGTAACAATGACAAAATTGCAAGGTCACGGATTTCAATAATCGCAGGCGTTGGCATTAGCATGAGCACTTTTCGATATTGTCACCTACTTTTGGCAGATACGACGCTTACCGTGGGTTCTACCAAAATATTTAACCAGCTGATAGCTAACTCGAAATTTATTTTGATGGATTCTGGCCAAATGATCAATGTATATTCAGGTTTCATGCTGAGTAATTGACCAAAGGGTGGTATACTTGCGATTTAACGTATTTTCCAAAATGAATCTACCAACATTGACCAGAAAAAAATCCGTTTAATCTCGGTTTAGCTTAAACCGCTCTTAAATTTTTTGGTGGAACCCGTGGTCAGCCTCATTAACATGGCAGTATAGACCAGTTAAGTTGTGGTAGGTGATTGATTCATTGTAGCACATTTTCACATTTTAATTCCCAATTTGTTTCGTTTTGTCAACTTTTTGCGCGACGGCGTATACACCCGGACACGCGGCTCTCTAAAATAAACACTGAAAGTTGTTGTGCCGTGCGTTCGGAAAACTTTTTCTTTTACCGGCGTGAATTCTTGCAGATGCCGCGTGACATTGCAAGATCTTGAACCGGGAAGGAGGAAACTGGGGATAATCCAATATGTGAATTTTCCCCCGTTCCGGTGTTTTCTATTTGTTTCCGGAACTGTTTCCGCTTGCTTGCTTGCTGGCTGCCTAGGCATCAGGCGCTCGATAATATTTTTGTTTGGTTATGACAACTCTAAATGATTTTTCCACTTGCCTGTCACGTATTTTCATAACAAATATTTATCTTACGTAGAACAGACTGACAAAATGATGCAGCTCTGCTTTGCTGCTTGCAGTCAATTTGTCCACCTTTTCCTTTTTGCATTGTCTTGGCGTGCACATCAAAATAATGGAACATGCCGCGCATCTGGGTTTCGATTAGGTATCCCCTGCTATGTTGTTTTGAGTGTTTTGAGTTGTCGTAAACATAAGGTGACGTGAGATGTTTGCATTTCAACATGAAAAATCACGGAATTTACTACTACAAATTACTATTATAGACACTCTGCGGATTTGCTTCAGCGCCAAAAGTTGCGATTTTTTTCACACTTTCTGCAGGAAGCGACCTGTTTCCATAACAACAATGCCATTTGAATAATCATACCACCTGCAAATATCAATTTCAACAATTCATAATAACTTCAACGTTGACAATTTTCCTTACACATTTGTTCGCAACTGCCGCATGAGGGTGCTGAAACGGGCGGGATATTCAAAATGTGCAGAGCGCCTCCAAGTTATACCTACCTATAGGATAGGCTGTACAGTACAAGTGTATGGTAATGGTCGCTTTGATGGTCTCTATAGATGTCACCATTCTAGGGCTAATAATCGGAGCCCGTGAGACTATCACGGGCTATCGAAGCACTACTATCACGGGCTATCACGGCAATTGAAGACTATCACTTCAATATTCCGAGACTTCTGTTTGAAATTTTGTCAAAATTGTGTAAATCTGTAGCTTCAATAACGCTGAAAAAATCCATTGTTTTGAGACATCTCTTATTGTGATGGTACGTTTCTCCTTCCCTCCCTGACATTTCATTTATTTGGCCTATGGTCATCTTAACCCTTCGTTGTCCCCGCTTTTGCTCATGAGGGAAACAACTGGAGGGGAAAAAAAGTGGAGTTCAAGGTGAAGTTCAATGAAACACGCTCTACTCTGTGATGGTACGCCCCCGTTATCTTCCCCTAACAAAACATTTATTTGGCCTGTCTGTGTGATCGTCTTAACCCTTCGTTGTGCCCATTTTGCTCATGAAGAAAATGACCCGAGGGGGGAGAAGGTGGAGTTCAAGGTGAAGTTTAATAAAACACGCTCATTGCACAGAAAGTTACGTTCACTCAGATCAAAATAAGTGCAAAAGTGCTACTTTATGAACAAAAATTATGAAAACCATTGAAAACAATACAACAAAATATGTCAAACTGTCAGTCAAAAAACAGGGAGAGTGACGGATTCGGGAGAAAAAAACACTCAGTGGAAGAACCCGGTCAAACAAACCCCTGAAGTAACCCCAGAAAAATTGGAATAGACTCTCAATGTGGTGTGACAAATGACAAAAACTCACTGGTAATTTCCGGTATTCAGTGTAAGTGAAATTTGTAAAACAAAATCGAATAAACATCAGTTAATGTAAAAACATCAGTAAACAGTACAGTTGCGGCCTCATAAAAGTTTACACCGATGACAATCGTATGGCCATGATCATTCAAAATTACGTCAAAATTGAATTAGCATGGCCACTCGATCGCCGTCGGTGTAAACTTTTATGAGGCCGCAACTTTACATAATGAATCAACATTGCATAAAAACCCAAAACAAAACAAAATAGGGGTGGTTAGTAGGATCCTGAAATATCCGTACATCAAATATCTGATAAAAATATCAGCGAGCATGAGAAATGACATGAAATAATATACTAGAGTCACAAAAAAGACGGAGGACAATTGACATCGAGTTGAAAATCAAATCATTTCCAATTCATTCACAGACAAAAATACAAGTGAATTTCGCACAAAATTAATTGAATGGTCATGGAAATATTGACATAATAATGAAAACAGGCAAGTTCAATTCTCGTAAAATCAAAGCACGACGGCAAGGCAAAAACTCTCATGCGTGTTTGAAAATGGCTCACAAAGAAAGAATGCGTATTAATAAGCGTGCGAGAAAAACGCACTTTCCAGTGAATTCAGTAGTAAATAGGTGAACCAAATCAACAAGTGTTCTCAAAAAGAACCAACCAGCGTATAAATTGAATAAAATAACAAAAATCTATGTACCTACTTACGAAAAGCAGGTACAGTGCGAGACGCACTCAGTACCTACACATGTGACAGACCTGCAAGTGTCTGCTCAAGTCCCCAAGCCTATTCACAGTCTTAGAGCGGGTGGCGAGACAGGTGAATTTTCCCCTAAACATGTCCGCTCAAATCTGTCCGACCATGTGTTAACAAAAAAAAAATACAGGCTCGCATTTTGTGCCAGTTTCGAACACATACACAAATTAATGGGGAATTTTTAAAACTATTGCATCGACAACGTGCTCATATTTTAATTTATTTCTTAGAACAAAACGTGGTTTTTCACACTATTAGCGTGTTCCGATTTGAGGTAAATTTTACAATTGTAAAAATTACCGCTGTCAAATTATAAAACGGGACGCGGTAAATTTCACAGAAGTTTACCGCGAGCCAGCTTTGTACCGCGTGTAGGAGCTCGGTGATTTTCAGTAAATGTGACGCTATTGGCAGTGGTGACATTAAAAACGATGTCCCACGCTATCACTGCTATTCTCTGATCACTGCTACAGCCAGCCAAACAACTCCTCCCAGCACTGTGACCAAAAGACCAGATGAACAATGTTTCTGAGGCCGAGGCGCATGCGATCTTGTCTCTTTTTTGCTGGCCATGTGCTCTTTGCCTCCCTTTATCATTTGCTTGTCGATTCACTGGCTATTCAGGAAGACCATTTTCTTGTTCTGCCCTGGTTCTGCCTCAAACTCCAGTAATAAGAATCTGAATGCATCTGCTTCCGTTTCATCCCTGATCTGATCTGCAGACTTTCAAATTTGGTAGCACGTCACTCAACCTCAATTGAATTTACCGCCCCTGTTTACCGCTTGCGTTCCGAAATGCTGTCAGGTAAATTTTACAAACGTCAGAGTTGTCAAAATTTACCGGGTAAAATTTACACAAATCGGAACACGCTATATGTTGAGAATTATCTAAGTTTCCATTTCACACTCACATTCATGCCCAAGATTATACTGACTTTCAAAAAAAAGTGCAACACCGTCGTTCTTCAAGAAAGCGCCTTATTCACCTACTGTTTTCATAAGAACCAAAGCAAAACTCAAATTCACCCTAAAAACATCATTCTATCATTCTTGAGCTTCAGTGATTCTGCTCTTCGCACCATTTGAATCTTCGGCGTGTATGAGTGCGACAGCAATAAGGCCCCAAAGACCGGATTCGTCTGAAAATGGTAGTTGCCGTGATCAGACATTCCAGGGCTATAGTTCGGTTATGATCGGTCCGATCATACTCCTATCATTTATCGTCAACATCTTATAGCAGTCACTCGAAGACGAACATTTTCACGAAGAGCAAAAACCGGTGCAGGACCGACATTTTTTGTTGACTTCTTGACGGAATATAAACTGCTCAACAATGAAAGTGTTACAAAGCAAAAATTCACCCAATTTTGAACCGCTGTAACTTTTGATTGGCACAAACGATTCTGATTCTGTTTCAAGTACTGAAGAGACCAATCTTTTAGCCATCTTTCTTGTCAATATGAAATCCATAGAGCCCTTTATAAAACTTCTACAGGGTGATGAACAGAGCAGTGCAAAATTGATGAAAGTTCAACATACCCCCGTTTCCGTTAAAATTTTTTTCGGGGGTATCAACACCAAATTTATGAAGAATTATGTGTTCCCTCGAAACGGTTTTTGAATTTTCGGGATTCCAGTCGAAACAGCCAAAATATGATTTTTTATTGTAAATACTGTATATTATTCCTGTAGCAACGCAAAAACATTAGAACTTTTCATATCAAGATGACGCCACTTGGTAGGCTTGTTCACTGAACAATTCTGAGGAATTTGACTTGCAACACGTTCCTATTGTCTAGTGTAGGGGTGAAGAAAAACCCAATTGGCAGCGTACTTTTTGGTACTACTCCTAAAATTTGGGTTTTTAGCATTGAAAAAAGGTTAATTTTTACTCTCTTCAGTCAACATGGGACTACGTCGTTAGAATTGCATTAACCACATTTCCGCCATTTTGGAATGTTTTGCCTTTACCTCAAATTTCAGAACATAGGCATGTTTGGCATCATTTCTTGAAATGTTGGTCCCCAAAATGGGACTCTGTCAAAAAGATCTGTCTATCTGTTTGTTTATCTGTCTATCTCTTACCGAAAAAATATTTATAGAATTTTTAACCCCACCCCCCTTCTTCCTAAAATTCTCTGAGTGTCCAATTTAATATTCTTGACCTTTCAATTCTTTTCAATGCAGTCAACGTCATATTGCATAGCATCGGAAGAGATAATTTTCTGTGGAAAAAATGCCACCCAAATTTCACCCTTTCGCTCCCCCCACCTCATCTCAAAAATCTAAAATGGCAATATCTACTTTGTGGTATATCAAATTGAAGGAAATTAAATTCTCTCCATGAACAAAATTTTTTCAAATTTTTCAAAACCCCCATTTTCCTCACAAAACTCCCCAAATGTCTAATTTATTTGGAGAGGGGTTGAAAATTTCAAAAAAATTGTTTTCGGAGAGAGAATTCAATTCCCTTCAATTTGATGTATCACAAAGTAGGTGGTGCTTCGTTAAATTTTGAAGCTGAGGTGGGGGAGAGCAAAAGGGTCAATTTGGGTAGCACTTTTTCCACCGAAAATTCTTTTCTTCGATGTTTTCTATGATGACACTGACTGAATTAAAAACAATTGAGAGGTCCAGAATTAAAAAGAGGGCAGTCAGAGAATTTTTAGGGCGAAGGAAGGTGGGGATAAAAATTTTGTGAATATTTTTTCAGAAAGAAAATTTGATTCTCTTCAATTTGATGTATCGCAAGGTAGGTCATGTCATTTGAAATTTCAAAGTTGGGGTGAGTGGGGGCGAGGAGGCTCAAGATAGAAATTTGCCAATTTATGTTTTAGATGTCCCCTTTGATATAAAAATCGACCTGTTTTTGCTCGAAGGAATATTCACTAGGAATCGGGAGTTATTGCAGGTGGATAGTTTTTAAATGATCACCCGGTGCAGTATTCACAATAAAAAATCACATTTTGGCTGTTTCGTTTGGAATCCCGAAAATTCAAAAACCGTTTCGAGGGAACACATCATTCTTCATAAATTTGGTGTTAATACTCTCAAAATTTTTTTTTGGCGAAAGCGGGGGTATGTTGAACTTTCATCAATTTTGCACTGCTCTGTTCATCACCCTGTAGAAAATTTATGAAAAGCTCTATGCATTTCATACTGATAAGCAAGATGGCCAAAAGATTGGGCTATTCACTTCTTGAAACAAAATCAGAAACAGATGTGCCAATCAAAAGTTATAGCGGTTCAAAATTGGGTTAATTTTTGCTTTGTGACACTTTCATTGTTGAGCAGTTTAGTTCCATCTGGCGCGTACACTTCGCTTTTGGGCCCATTATACCATTTCTCCAGACCAGCCGGATTCATCAAAATGCAATGTGACGCTTGAATGCTTGATGACCGGTCCATACAAGCACTGGGGCCACCGAGCGCACGCTTCATTGAGTTTCATCATACTCTTAACGCAGATACAGGTATCAATGCCCGCGGTGCCTGCACTGGTCCATTCACACAAATTGCCGTAGGTACTGCCGGTTGCAGGCATTATACTCGGAAAGGCTCGCCTGAAGCCACCCGAGGGGGATCAGATTATTCAAAATTGACTGAGGGCCGACTTATTCAAACTATGACTTCGCTTCGCGTTGCTGCCATCAGGACGTCATAAAACCTTAAACCAAAGCTGCTATCCGTCAACGGGCCGCCGGCAACAACTGAAATAATGGCCGACGATAGTTTGGCGGCCTCTTGATGGTCTTGAGGTTCTGTCGCCTCGTTCGCGCTTCAAGATAACTGACACCAGGTGTCGACAACCGGACTTTCAATAAACATTCAGGGGGAATCACGCTTCCAAAATATTTAGATCCCTTTAATCACTACTTACTTGCGCTTACTCCTTCACTTTTCACTTTCCACGATAATTATTGTTGAACAAACTATAGCGAGTAGCGAAGCATGCACTTACAAAAAGCGTCATCTACTGTCCTTGATTCAGGAGCTCAAATTATCTTCGTTGAAACTTTCATCGCCTAGATGGTATTATGATTATGTATGAAAATTATTAAAAAAAATTCGGAGGTCGGCGATTCATGTTACAATCGATCAGTATAATATGGTACCTCTCTGTATGTAATTTTAGATTTTAATTAAAATTTGTACCTACCACTAACTTGTGCCGCGTGTAGTTTTGCGGAAGTTCCATTTACGGGGATGTTAATTATTTTCATAGAAAGAAGCTTTCAGTTTGGCTCCAAACGCTCCAACCAAGAAATAATTTCCCTTGCACCCCCCTGACATCCGGATTCGTTGTAATTGGAAGCTCTCTTCATTTTTAGCGCCAAGAATTTCTTCCATTATTAAATCTATAAATAGAAACGAAATTCAAAAGCTAGCAAGAAAGTTTTAATATTTCAAAATAAATAGACACATGTACTTATCTCGCCAGGTTTCAAGAAGATTTGCCGACATGGAAACGTTACTAAACGGTAGATAGTGAACTAACCGAGGAACTAACCGTTGCAGGTTTTGTTTATGAATAGCGATTTTCCACTGTATCGCTTCGTTATTAACATTTATCCTTAATTAGCTAGCAATTTTACGTTTGAGCTCACCTGAATATTCAAGCGTTTGGTATGGGGTAGTATACCTACACAACATGCGCTTACGCGATCACCGCCACCACCCAGTTATCCTTTCAACACCCCCTACACTGGCTCCGCAACGACCCGACTCGTTTTAGAGCCACAGCAGCCGACTCTACTAATTAATATGTGTGGGCAATTAAAATTCCAATTTGTAATATAATAAAACTTAATCAGGGGGACCCCTGCATGAGCTCCGTAATTAAATTTATCGCGGCCGAATTTCCCCAAAAACATATATCTTTTATCCATCTCTAGGGTCATTATCAGTTGTTATTTGCTACTTATACTGACAGGCCGGGGCATAACTCCTGCGGGCTCGGGGTCGCTATAACGCTAATGACTTGTAAACAGGCAACTAATTAACTAATTTGACTGTACAATGCTTTCTCCGAAACTTCGATTTCAATTTATACCCACCACCACCGGGCTATGAATGCCCGTCACGTCATTTAAACGGTCATTATGACCGTACCTGGTTGCACGTGTTGGGAGTTTCCAGACACGAAATTGTATCGATTCTCAGAGATGACAAGACGAATGAAAGGTTTTCGTCAATTATGAACATTGAAAAACGCGCTGCTAGCACTGTGTCGATCGTGACCACTTTCTAAGTAGGCGAAGCACTCGGCGAAGCACAATAATCGTCAAGTTGCTGACCCCACTAGGTCCAGATCTCTGTACTAAGATCAGTTGTACGAAGAGAAGAGTCCTGGGCTCAGTCAGTCTATCTCCGACGTCTTATCTCAAGTAGTTTCAGGTTCTAGCTTAGCTTCCAAAGGGGAGTCAGCGCGTAACGCCAAAAGGTGACAGTTTAAATCAATGAAGCTTCTCTGATAACCACCCAACAGTTGACAACAGTAGCTTTAGTTTCCAACTTTTTGAACAGATGCCGGCCCTATGTGCGGGCAGGTTCCAGAACAAACGGCTAATTACTCTTATCTTCAGTGGCAAGGAACTCAGCCAATTTCAGCCTTATTGGGCTGTTGAGCAATAATCTGATATCATCATTTCGATATACCGTATCGCACCTAACAGTTCTCACTTTTCAGTGAAGACGAAATGGCTAGAAAAATCTATGTATAGATAGAATTTTCAAGCGAGACAAAGACAACTCTTTGTTGACTTAGGAATTTTTTGTTCAATTATACCTATACCTGTGTATAATCAGTCTCACGGCTTTCTGCATTAGAACAAACTATGGAAAAAAATAGGTTGCGTTGTTACGAATGGCACGTTGACGACTTGTTAACAGCTAGCTGTTTTCATGTGCAATTTACATTGTGACATTGTCACCGTGTCGGGGAGTCATGTACGCGAAAGTGAAAATTTTCGAGAATATGCGAGGAATTGCTAGTTTCCTTTCAGGGATTTGCAGTGTGGACGAAAAGTGAATTGTCTTCACAGGTTGGTAGGTCTTCGCAAAAACTCTCAGGTTTTTGCCGGCCACTGAGAAAATTATGCCGGAAGTCCGAGATGCCGTGAAGGAATGGAATGCAAAAAGGAAAAACTCACTGCCCAACAGGAAACTTATTCTTTAGATGAACAATATGTATAGCTGGACAATAATTTATGGAGTTGAACTGTACGGAGACGAGACAATTTGAGCGTGAGTAGGTAGGTACCCCGTTTTGTCTGTCAGCATGTGTCTCCATACCTTGCTTGCTGTTGCAGTAAGTATAATAGGTGGAGCTAGAACTGGAGTAGGTACCTAGTACTCACTACTGCAGTGATGTGCATCAGAAGATGTATCCTTTTGGGCGGTGGGCCTTTTCATATGAGTATTATCCTACCGATCTTCAGCATCATTCATTAGTAGCCCCCAAAAACCTAACAACCTTGGCGGAGACCCACTAACCAGTAAAGACAATGTCCCTTATCGTCCACATTGCAAAGCACTCCAAAGAAACTCACGATTCCTGGCGTATGCTTACATGATACCTAGACATTGTGACAAGGTGTCACATCAAACCTGCACGTGTAGACAACTGGTTGGCATCCCCTTGTCATCGTATCATTCGTACCATCAGAACACAATTTTTTCATAGCTTGCTCTAATGCAGAAAGCCGTGAAATTAATTATACAAAAACAATAGGTATATGTATAGGTATACCTTTTTCGACATTGGGATTGAATTATAATCAACTATCATAAACTCCTGTTGGAGTAAAGTTTTAAACAGTAGACTACCTATCTATCATAACTGCACTTGAGTGCAGCACAGCATGCTCCAAAGTACACAATTACCGAAATTTTCCAAGCTAATCGCTTTTCAGTTTATTGTGTGATTAAGGTACTTGCGCTGAATCCACATACATTAAAGATAAGCGCTCATCTTAAAAGCTCGCCGGTAAATACGTTAAAAGCACTTTGCCTAGCTTCCGATAAATTCAAGTTATAGTGCACTGTAAAGCACCCTCTCTCTGCGGGTACAAAAAATGCACAGTGCTCCTTTTCCAATGCCCGTGGACTCCCTCCCGGCATTAACAATGGACAATTAAGTCGATTCTTTTGAATCTAATAAAACGGTCCGCGGGACATCCGCCGGGGTATTGTGATAACACTTGACTTGAAGAAAGGGGAAAGAGGAGGACGCGGTAAGAAGGCTCCAAGAAGTAGAGCGGTTTGTCTGATTGAAGCCAAGTAAGAGCTTGATGTTCCATTATGAGGCGCCGGCTTTTGTTGAATAATATTTATGTCAGAGACATACAATTCCAACTTTCTTTGTCAACAATGGGGGCGCTTGCAGGAGGCACTCGGCACGCTGACGCTGGCTGGCTGCCCTTGAGGATGCCGTGCCGTGCCTCCGATGCCACAATATAAACGCGTTCTTGCTGTGCGGTTCTGCTCTGTTCTGCTGTTTAAACAAATTAATCAGTCGAACAACTACATCCCCGCAAAGCCAAAGTAAGATAAAACCTGAAGCTTAACTCAATTTGGTGGGGCTGAATCAATATCGACAAACCGAGCATCATTAGAGGATGGATTTATCTTCCCTGAGCAGCATCATCAATTCCGGACGATCCAATCAATTTTTTTTATTCCGTCTGTGTGATGGGAACAGGCCACTTCTGCGTTGCGGTCCACTTGAGGTACAGATTGCGAATTAGGTAGTGACTTGTGAGTTTTATACAATGTATTAGGAATGTGCAACACCACACCCGGTTACTTTTCTGATTCTCTGCAACTTCGTCAAGTATTACATGAACCTGACAGTTTTGAGACTCTGAAGCAGCTCACCAACTTTTCACAGTCTGTTTATTGTAGTTGTAGTTTTTGATGTTGATCGTCTGCACCTCCCCCTTTTCGGCCCAATGCTTGATCCGAATTATTCATAGAAAGGTGTCAGAGATCCATGACTAGAATCTTCCTCTGTCTTTGGCCTGGAATCTGATCCTTTTTTTAACATTATTTGGAACTTCATACGCATTGGTATTGAAGATAGCAATTTGTAGTGCAATGAAAATAAATATGAATATGAAACGTGTATCCACTCGAATTGGGGACCTGGAGGCGCCATGGTCAATCATTTTCAAATCAAGAAACTAAACACCTCTCCAGTCTGCAGGCGAATTTAATAAGCCAAAAACCTTCTCTTTTCAAACTACACCAAACTCGATGTGCGTGATTCTATCCTATGATTGCTGTGTGAGTGGCATGCCCGTCGTGGTGGTGAATAATTTTAATCAATCAAAGGCGGTGGGCATAACAAATTTATTTATAATTTAGGAGACGACGTAGATTATGATGAAATGTGGCCGCTGGCTGCCACTAATCGACGCAGCAATGAATTACAAGAAATGCCACACAGTCATAAAGTATATTGACTATAACTCAGAGGTTTAGTGTTAGGTGCGGCGAGACGCGTTATGACCGGATCGCGTGTCGCTCCTCGCCAGCTCGCTCAGAGGAAGGGACGCCTCCGATGCCCTCGACGCTCGCCGCCACCACCACCACAACACATACATACACATCCACTTTCACGCCGAGTGTGAACCATCAAGTTCCATTTATATCTGCATTTCACCTCGAATTAGATAAATTCCGGCGTTTGTTGTCGAGTCGAAGACTAATTTGTTAACGCCTCTCTCGGAAAAGACGATTATTTTCACATTGCAAAGAGAAACGAGAAATGTTAGATGAGTGATCACGCATTTATAAAGCTTCTTTTTTATTATACAAAACTCAACATAGACCTCTTCCTCCCTCCCCCTACAACAAGCATTAAATTGGGACTGGGGAATGGCACTGCGAGACCAAGAAATGCTCAATATAAAACCTCTGAAATTTATTTCATCACCTATTGACATCTTGATCCTGATTGATACAACGATTGTCAGGCCAGATTTCGGCCTGCAAGCCTCATGAGCTGGTATGATCATACACACGTATATGATCGACTTCTCTTTTACCATTTTGATGTAAAAGTTTTATTGGATTTACCTGTTGTCTTTTAACAGAGTTGCGCGAGTTGCGCCACCGCTTTCCGTGTCCCGCTATCTCTAGTTTTTCTCCATGTAACGCCTCTGCTCCATTACTTTCTTCTTTGTGTTATTCCATGGTGTTATTGGTCTTCCTCTGGGTCTTTCTCCAGCAACATTCGCTTCCCACATCTCCTTCACTCTTCTCGTCTCGTCTGTCTTCTTGACATGCTGCCACCCCTTTGACTGGTCCACTTCTATTGCTCTAAACTTCTCAGATTTTGCTCTAATTACCTCCTTATTGACTTTTTTCTCTCTTCTTCATACTTCCTGTATCTTTGCATCGTAATTTTTTTGCTCAGATGGTTACTCTCCCCAAAGTTTTTCTTCAACTTTATCGCTTTTCTATTTTTTTCTATGTTACCCGTACGTAACATACTCGCGGGTTGGCTCAGGTCAGCTCGGTATCAAAGGGGCGTGGCCTATGTCACGTGGTGGTGAGAAGGACCAATCAGAAGAGTCCGCTCAAGTGCCGACCTATCTACTGTTCTTATCTTTTTATTCTACTGTGTTGCTGCTTTGGCAGTTGCCACGTAATTTGTCTTGAATGCCAAAAAAGGTGGACCGAGATCCACGGAAAAATGTGATCGAGCTCGGGGGTGGGATCGAGGTTTTCTTCTTGCTTCCCGCTCAGGATCGTGATTCGGAAAGAGGTAGGTGCCAGGGTCACGGTGCCACAATTTGAAGATTGTTGCTTTCTGTTGTTTCGCACCTTTCTGAGAGTATAAGCAAACTCAAGGAAACGAAAGAAGACGACGCAATTTAACACAGGTAACGACGATCGTGGTTTGTATTTTGGTGTGGGAAACAGGACGAAGAACAAATAATAACAATGAGAAACTCTTACGCTCGGAATGACAAAAAGCACTACGCCATGGACGTCCCGCCCGCCGCATTCCGAAAATCTACCACGTGAGCTCCTAGGTACGCCCATGCCTGTCTAGTGACCTCAGCTCCCAGTGGCTGTTGGAAACCAGAGATCATAGGTGCTTCTCCTCTGAGCTACTCCAAACAAATCGTCACCATAGAGATCCTAGGATGCACCAATCACGGTTTCAGAATAATCTGCTCCGGGGCTTCTAACCTTTGCTTGAAGGCGCATATTGGAAACACCCTGAAAGTCACCGGGCCGTTTTGTCGCTTCCAATGTATATCCCATACACTTTCTATTTTCAGTGGAATGACTTTTTGGAGCAAAAATAAAGTGACAAGATGGCTGCTCCGAAAAGTCATTCTACTGAAAATAGAAAGTGTATGGATATAAAAAA
The DNA here is from genome assembly GCA_949128115.1 of Anaspis maculata. Lineage (NCBI taxonomy): Eukaryota > Metazoa > Arthropoda > Insecta > Coleoptera > Scraptiidae > Anaspis > Anaspis maculata. The sequence goes on from OX421965.1 coordinate 40,856,018, forward strand.
CATTGTGGCGGGAAATGAAATGTCGCGAATAATTCAGCATTTCTTGTATAGATATTTGAATATCTCCAGGCACATGACCTCGTAGTATATGAAATATGTATTTGTTTTATCAGCCGTTATAGTCACTGCAGTCCTCAGTTTCCAAACCTACTGAGGATGTCCTTTGTGCTCGATTACTTGATTACTTGGCTTCTCGTTTGAGCCATGTCGATTCTTTATATGCCATATAATAGTAGAGGTTCAATACATCAAAAAAACAGGACATGTTGATGTTGTGGTATCTCTGCTATTTGCTGGATGGAACATAGGCTTTGTTTATAGCGACTGAGGTCAAGGACGTAGCAATTCTACCATGTTTTTTTTGCTACGACATGATTGTGACACTACATCTCGCAACTCAATTTATTTCTTTGGCCAAGCTGACAGAACATTGATGGAAGCAACATGTAGAAGTTTCGAAAGGTAGAAAGGTGATTGTTGGAAGTTCTTAAGAATGCAATGTTTGTTCCTTGAAATCTTTGTTTCTTCTTAGATAATGTTTTATTTAAACAAAAACAACGAAGAGTCATAATCTTTCATTATAAATAACAGATTGTGAAGAGTGTTGAGTCAAAATTTCAAGCTCATGAAGACGTTTTTCCCATTTCTTTATATAAGTAGGATATTTTGACCTTTTTTCAATGACATTATGTCTAAAAATTCATAGTGGAGCTCATTACACTCTTGTTTGGCAACATTTTAAACTGTGCGTATACCAGATTGAAAAAAAAAACTGAAAATCCTACCTACTTGTTCCGGATAGTTTCCATAGTACTACCGTGTTACAGAATTAATATTAAAATTAAGCCATAGCTTGTACACCTTGACGATGAAACATTTCAAACACCTGCACTCCCACATTAGATATGCGAAACCTTTAGATATACATAGGTACAATAATAATTCTTCATTAACATAACAATACTAAATTAATTACCCAACAACCGCAATCTGCTAAGTCCGCCAATTGACCGGCCCTTGATTCACTCCCATTCAGGGGGATTCAGGACTCCGTATAATAAACTAATCTCATAATAATTATATAGCGGGAGAGCAAGAGAGGGGAGAAACGGATACCGAGGCAGTTATCCGGCAATGCGCCCTAAATAAAACCTTGCAGAGGCAGGTCCAGGCACACGGCACAGTAGCTAAGTACAGGACCCCGGAGATTTACTGCGGTTTACTTTTAAACCGTAAAGGTGGAATTACAAGTCTCCACTGGGTTAAGATATTTATGTAAACCGTCCGGTATTGTTGCGGTGCCTACTTCGTGCTGTACGAATTGCGAAATATACGCTGCGGGAGCCATCTTTTGCCATTAACCGGGACGTTCCGCAAATTAACGGTTCTCCCAAAGTAAAACGATGCGGTACATGAGAGTGTTCCGACGTCCTCCTTTTTTCTTTTTTGATTCATCAAAATGTCCACATGCGATTTCCTTGTTTGCGCTCGAGCAGATTTGAGCTAATAGTAGCTACCTGAAGTAGCTGTTTCTCGAAAGAGCAGCTCCGCTCCAGCATCCATCAGGTAATTAATATAAGTACGTTGGAGGGCGGATGAAGCAAGTGGAAAACTGTGGAGTGGCCATTACGGGTCTCTTTCCGATTTTCTCAAGCTTACATGTCAGCATATCTTGAGTAGGTAGTTTAGTCGAGACGTCCGGTCCCCCGTGACGTCCCTTGGTCTCCTCCGCTGCTCCGCATTTCATTATTTTTCTTGTCCTGCTGCAGCAGTAGTCCTACCATGCCGCTCTGGGTGGAGTGGAGAGGAGATGGCTTTTTAGAGAAAGTCCAAGTGCTCTGCATTGCAGAATCCGAGCTGAGGCCTGCCTGCATGCGCCCCCCTCTGCACGGTAACAGATGAGCTGTCGCGGGCGGCGGTGGAGCGGGGCACCCTGGGAGTTATTCATAAAACAAAACACGTCATGGCCGGCCCGACCGAGCGTAAGCCATTGTCTCTGGAAGATTGAGTGTACGTGCTTAGTCAGAGGTCCATGTGGAATCACCTCCTCCAGTGGAAAATTCCGAAAGGGATAGCAGCTCCCGATGCTCCTCCATCCACGCACACACGTTCCTACACACACCCACGTAGAAGGAACTCAACTGTCTTGACTGATGGACCCAAAGAAGGTTATGAAATTGGAGATACCAACGCGCAGATATAAGGTGATTTCTAAATCTGAGATCCAAGAGTAAATCCTGCGGGTTTTTGAATGTGAACTGCAGATTGCAGCTTTTCCCTCCGCCTCTGGTTTCACATTGTAGCCTTCGGGCCTACCACGCAGCCACGCACAGAATCTGTGTGGAACTTCACATTGCAAGCATAATGTCCCTTTATTTTGTCGCTGATGATCCTCTGTAATTATTTGTGAGTAATGGTAATGACTAAAAAAGAGAATCATAAGGTTTTAACGCTACAGTTTCAGCACAACCAAAGAAAGGAACTAGTTGACAGCATGAAGATGTCACGACGACCAGATTATTTCCGCATAAAGATCGTTATTAATTTTCTGTCTGAGCTATTATCGAAGTGAAACTACGAAAGGGTGCGTTTTGGGGGCAATGAATTGCACGCAATGGGGCGCAAAAGGTCAACGCGATACGTAATGAACCATCCAACAAGAGTGGATCAATTTCTGACACCACATGTTCTGCAGAACTTGAAGTCTATGATTGATGATGTGACATTATGTAGTCATTAATTTTACGAGGAACGATTTGAATTTTTCTAACTGGAATTGAATAGCTCGCGCAGGGTGCAGGTATTATTTGTATGATAAACTTGATGCAGCCGAGCTTGCAGCAGTTTTTCATGCTTTATTTTATTTCAGTTTGAACATGAAGGCTATTAATCACGTAGCCGCCAAGCAAGTATTGGAGCGTCAAGAAAAAAGCCTAAATTGGATACTTCCTGACATGTGTGATGATTTTTTGTGAGACTTGCCAAAAATGAATGCTGCGGAACATTCAACAAGTGGTTGTGAAAATTCAATCCTCTTGAACGAATCCTCTGTAATTGCAAGTGTTTATCGAATATACTATTACGTGAACAGTAGTTAATCAAGGAATCGTCTGGTTCCCTACGAAGCATTCCGTAGATCATTTGGTACTATGCTCAGCTCGTTGGTTAGCGAAACTCATTACGACAAAGCTTCCACTATTTTGAAGCAGCATTTAAAGTACTGCAGCGCTGTTTATCTCAACGTTGCCTTGCCTTGCTTCGTCTCCCTTCACCTCAACAGCTCTCCACGTACACTTAATGAATTAACATCATCGAAAGCAACTACTAACGATATGCAAATATTTTCGTTTCAAACATTTCCAAGAAGGTGGGCGCCGTTTAGAGCTTGAACCGGGAGGCACACGGTTAATATTTATCCACCGTGCTCCGCTTCCTCGCACCCTCTTGTCAATTAATCATCAACACCATCATCAGCCACTCGCGCTCTAGTTGCTCCAACTTTAATAGGCATACACACTATAGTATACGTCTTAGCCTGCTTGCTGCTTTAGATAAATTCCTAAATTCCAGCCCGGCAAAGGTGCTAATTGTGTTCCAGGATAAGGAGCTAAAGGTTAACTTCTGAACAGTTTCCGTCGTCACCTCTCTAGCTAGCTATTCGGCCGAACTTATTGTTCGGTTGCCATAGAGACGCCTGGCAGCTACCGACGCGTCGATAATTTGCAATCACTGTTTCGCTAGTGTGCTGAACTCGTCTCGTATGTGTCTGTCATTAGGCGTCATTAAAATGTTCCTGTTCCACTCTTCAATTATAAAAATCATAACTCCCTAGCGATAAGCTGCTCGTTAAATTCCAGCACCCACGTCTCGCTTCGCTATCATAAGGTAACGTGGGAATTCTTGTTAGTTGCCAAGATGGCGCGGCGTCTCAGTTGACTGGTTAAAAGGCACCTTTTTCACAGAAAAAAAAAAAATTATCGCAAAAATTATTGGCCCAGCTTGCTGAGTGCTGGTCTCTAATTGAAGTTAAAAATTTGACGGTGTATTGTTAACATTTTCTTATTTTCGCCTAAAAGTGGTGCCTTTGGATGTCACATCTTCTTCGTCTAACCAAAATATCAGCAATTTTATGGTTTTTGTGTAGGTTGGCTGAAGTTTTCTTTAATGGAAATTGCAGTTCGGGCAAAAGTACTAAGAAGAAATAATTCCAAAAGTACCTACTTGTATGGCTTCTGATTGATTAGTAATTGTAAAAGCTAGGCTTTTTTCCAAATGTCATAGTACCTACTTGGAACGTAGGTGCTAGCAATTATTCTGAACTCGTTTAATAGTCCAGTCAAAATGGGTTTTGGCGCGAAATAGATTCGGAAGTTGGCGGAGTTTGGGGGATCGAGACCAGAATGAAGACAAGAGAAGCAGGATTCCGGGAAGAGGCAGCAAACGGAAAGATATTGGAACCAACTAAGGGCTCGATACCAAGTTGCACGTGCAAAGTGTGGGACGGCGTAACTCACCAAATACAGCAGTCTGATTGGTTGGTATCCGCCGGTTGCAATGGTAACCGCACTTACGGCGGTCTCAGCCCCAACTTGGTATCGAGCCGTTAGATAGTAAATTTGACGGTGAAAAGAAGAGTGATGAAGATCTGGAAAGGAAAGAGTGGCTGGAATAGAGGAAGAATAGAGAAACGAAGAAGGAATATGCAGGAGCCAAGACAAAATATTGGGAAAAATGCGAAGAAAAAATTAGAGTGAGAAAATTTAAAGAAAAGAAGATCAGAGAGATAAAAAACGAGAATAAAGTATAGAAATACAGCAACAGAGATAGTTGAAAATACAAGAAAGTGAGCGAAAAAATAAAAATGAGGGAATGGAGGACATACTTCATGCAGTTACTGGGAGGAACAGAACAAACCATGGTAAAGAAAGTGAATAAAACAAGCGCAATAACGAAAAAGATTATATACGAAGAAGAAGAAGAAGAAGAAGAAGAAGAAGAAGAAGAAGAAGAAGAAGAAGAAGAAGAAGAAGAAGAAGAAGAAGAAGTATCAAGACAATTCCTAAGATTGAAGAAAAGGAAACCTGCTGGAAGCGACGAGAGAATGAAGCATGAATGCATGACACGAGGGAAGTGACAGGAACATTGCTCGAGATACTGAATGAGGTTTAGAGGAGAAAAGGATTCCTTAAGAAATGGAGAGACGGTATGATATGTCCTATTTCCAATAAAAGAGATAATACTCCCTTAAAGTTCATTCGTATACTTTTCGGTTTTGAATGGCTCGAATATTTACTACAACTAATTAAAATACATAAAAATAAATAAATATTTGAATCGCTAACAAAATTGAAAAACAAATCAATACTCATTCTTCTTTCTTCCTCGCTTTTTTCCTTCATGTCAATATCTTCTCCATCTCCTCAAGTCCTCCCCATCCTAGCGCAGTATATCCCTCTGTCTTACCATCTGTTTGTTTCCATTTCTCATGTGGTGGCATTCCGGTATATGGTCCAAAGTTTCTTCTTCCTCGTCGCATACCCTGTACAGCCGATCCTTTTCTTCCCTCCAGTATTGAATCGCTGTCTCTTCGCTTTCGCATCTCAATCTGCTATCGCTTTGTGGCTTGTGTCCTTGTTATATTTGGCCCTCGTCGTCGATTTTTGCCGCCTGGACTCGGGGTGACACCGCACACCGGCATTGATGTTTGTTGACCAGGGGTTTGAGACGTGAGACGGGGGGTGGTAACAGGAAGGGTCCAAGAACAGAGACGGGGGAAAAGATAGGATCCGCGTGGTAGCAGTCAAGAACGGCAGATGTGCGGGAGAAAAAAAACTTTTATTTTTCAAGAAAAGTTATGAGAGTGGAAAAAACCATTGTTGATAGTGGTAGTGCATCAGTGACGAGAAAAAAAAGTACTTAAGCAAGTCTGATTTCCATTGTAATCAAATGCAAATTGTTCAATAGGGTTGACGAAATTGTTTGATTTATAAAATGATAGGTTTTGTTTCGATATTTCAAACAGCCATAATAAGCGTCAAGCCGATTTCAATTCCCTGTAGTTGCTTTGAGCTTTCAAATGCGGCCCCTTGTTTCAGCTACCTATTTTCAAGAAGCCAGAAAAAGGGTGAAAACCTCAGTAACCCTTTCGAAGAGATTTAGCTTCGTACAGAGCATGATTTTGTAGACTCTATTAGCTTGAGACAAGCACTAGCAGTATTTATGCAAATCAAATCTGGGCAAAATCTCGATCACGCGTTATTTTCCCCCATAGAAGAAAATATTTGACCCTTCCGCACGACAAAGAGTCTATGGGCATAAGATTGAGTTTACCAAAGAGCGAACCCCTTGAGCAATGCCAAGAAAATTCAGTGTCGTTTCGAAAATACTTCAAGAGAGAAAGGAACAGAACATCAATTTTGCAGGCTACTTAATTAGAGGTTCACTGCATAGATTGTACGCCGGAGTGTAGATTTGAGTGGAGTTATATAACCCAGCTCGAAATAGAGCTGTTGGATGAGTCTGTAACTCAAACTACAGCACCAGCTGGATACAAATTCATGGAATGTAAACACTCAATTTTATGTAAATTATTTGATCGAAAATTAAGACAATGGCTCTAAATTCAAAATATCAAGACAAAACTCAGTGAACAACAATCTCTCTCTAAGTACCATTGGATATACGGGAATTTCATTCGTATATGGAAGATGGCCTAGGTAGAAGAAAGGGTTGAAATTTGAATCTCGACGAGGTCTTGAGTAAATTGAGCAGGGAATTAAAACTCAGCTGCGTTAGGAAACGGATTCAGCAATAGTTCTGCAAATTAGGAAGAATGACAACGAAATTAAATTGAACGGGTAGAGCTATTTGGTCGTAGGACTGCGCACGTAATTAGGATGTACTTTTCTTTCAGAAACCGAATGTGAACTGAATTAACAAATTCCTAACGCTAGCTGATGTCAGCAGAAGTGGCGATGATTGATCAATTTGTAATAAAGGTGAGGTGTAGTTGAATGACTTTGTTTATTTCTTAATATTTATTCAGTTCATTCCCTTTTAAAGAACGTGAGGTTACTACAGTTAGATTAAGGTATCAGCACGACGTGAAGTTGAGGTAGGTGGAAAATAATTTCAAATGACTTAGGTAAAGGTAGTAAAAATACACGGCAATGAAAAACACAACGTAGGGCCACTAAACGTATCACAGCTAAATAATTGGAAGGTAGGGAAGGGGGTATCTCACAGTATATGTATATGCAATGATGTTGGAGGAACTCTTGTAAAGGGAGATGGATGAGAAGAAGGTGCTTCTAAGCTTCCAAGTATATTGCGACAATCAATAAGAAGATAGCTGAACAAGAAAGCTGGATACCTGTGTGCAATGTTCGTTGATCTGAAAGCAGTCAACGAAAAGACGGGGAACAAAATAAAAGTGAATAGAGAGACCAGTGAGCATTTGTACACAACAAAAGGATTGAGACAGGGATGCCCGCTCAGCCCTAGCCTTTTTGCGGCGTACATAGCGGGCATGGATGATATGTTCAGAAAAGTGCAAACAGGAGGAGCCGTCATAGGAAGGAAAAAAGTATCGATATTAGCGTATGCTGACGACATAGTGATACTGTCAAAAGATGAAAAGGGAACGAAAAAGATGTTGAAAAATTTGGAAAGTATATAATACCTTTGTAGTTGTATTGCATTGTCAGGGACCTTCCTGCGAACTTGTTTCTTTCATTACAAATGTGATTGGTTTGAAACTGGAAGATGTGAGGAGGTTAGTATTTACGATTCGCACTAAATTGAGTTTTGTCGCACTTCTTAATAGGCTGAGTTAGCGAATTACGACACCCTAACTGTCAAAGCGCTGCGTGCGCCAGTAGTCGAGTTAGGGACGATTTATTGAAAATAGAAAAACTCTTGAGACTGGCAACATTGCCAATTCAAAATAGTGTGAAAAGTACTTTTGGCGGCCTCAAGAGTCATAGAGTTCATTTTCTTTTGCGTTTCAGTGAAGAAACTGAAATTCCACGCGGTTAGTTGGGGTACCGTCATTGTTTTTTCCACTAAGAAAAAATCACTTGAGCACGATACAGCTTTGCCTTCTCTTCATGCCAGTTCCATGACGAGTTGTATGTTAAACAGTTCCATTGATCAACATACGAGCGCTATGCTTTTTCAGGTCGTCGGCCTCTTTTATTGTAGCATTCGGCTACGCCTCATGATGACAATCACGGCTTCGGGTCTGAAAACGCGCTTTTGTATCGAAACTACTCTACTACTCGTATTTTTCCATCGCTGTAGTTAGTCTTTCCAATAACATTAGTGATAACACCCCGTGGCTTGTTTGTGGATAAATGTTCACCTTATTGGCCATTCCTGAACACGTGACCCCACAACCATGAATTTCATTGGAAATATTATTGAGCAAATAATTTTCAAATGAATAAAACTGAAACATCGATTCTGTTCGTTTGAAAATCAGGCAAGAATCACCAGTCTTATGTGCTCAATCAGCAAGGTGATTCTGTAGCGGCGGCGTATAACCCTGTAAGCTCATTCGCTAAAGCGCCACACGTGTATCAAATGTCACGCTGCGTGAAAAAATCCCATTTTCCCAATGAGTTGATTCAAACGGCGACTTTCTTTTCAGCGGCTGGCTTTAAATTGGATGCGATTTAGTTCGAAAATTGGCCCCACAATCGCATTACGCTCAAACTCTAAGCACACACACACACAAACCCACACAAAGAGCTCACATAGCTCTTACACACCCGTTTACCTACGTCTGCGTTTCCAAAGCAAACGGAAATCCTATAGACGAAGGTGAGTACATAGTTTGAAAACTTGATGCTGTAGCCGGGGGCATATCAGGATTTCAGTCTTGTACTTCTTTCAGTCAAGCAAATAGCCTGCGAAGTTGTCTCATTTGCTTCGCGATGATAAAAAAATATTATTTTGAATGTTTTGCGTTCAACATTGCCCTTGACATTGCCTGAATAGAGTTCATTGCAAACTTAAATTGTTCACTGTCGTAAAACTGTCGCGCAAACATTGCGTTGATGCTAGACTTCAGCCAGCAGACAGTGGCCTATCAAGTTATTTTCATAATTATGCGATTTCTTCTCAAACAATTCCCCATAAAGGCTCGCGGCAAGTGAGCAACTTTTCTGAAAAGGGCTAGGTGTACCATTCGGGTTTGCAATAAGCTCTACCTAAGTAAGATTTTTAACAAACTCAACTCTGACTACTCACAATTCCAATCGATTTAATAATCAAACGGAATAGTTAGTAGACACCACACCTAGTGATACATGCTAACTAGTGAATGATAACCCACTGCAAAAGTGGGCAAGCCGAGATAAAAAGGACAACTAGTTCACAGCTGACGACCATGACCAAATCAATTACAGCAGCAGAGGCAGTCGATGAAATGGACCAACAGTACGTATTATGAAAGGTACTTATCGAAGGAGCTGGCTGCGGCGTTGGGGTTCTCTCTGCCCAACATGTGCGACCAGAGAGCCTCCGAAACAGCCAAGCCCCGGCTTGCAACTGACGTATATCAGGACAATTTGCTCCGGCTGTCTCGTCAGGGGAGAGTGTCACATTGGCGCCACTACGCTTGTAGGTGACGTCCTGACTTCAAAGCGAGGTTGGCGAAAGCAGTCTATCCCTACTGCGTGAATCAAGTTCCATTGCCCAATCAGACGTCTTCCTAGCGTGCCATCCAGCATGAAGTTTCGTAAGTTTTGTGGGAGAGCGAGGCAACCCCCATCACGCTATTGCTAAGTCCTCATCGAGGAGTAAAATGCGTATGTGAGGTAGGGTTGCCTGATCTCATATATTTGGTATGAGAGTCATATATTTCAACAAGATCTCATACCTCATACCACACATCAAATATATGAGCAAATCTCATATATTTTCAGTTATTACCTGTTTCAGACATAATTTGGTTAATTTTTATTATATTTTTTTATTTTTGCGCTGCAATTCAAGCATAACAATTCTGAACTGGAATGTTATATTCTTTCTCAAGTTGAGAGGAATTTTTTTCATCATGAGACACTAATGAACGGATGTCCAGGAGAAGGCATCAGCAAAAAAGCCACTGAAAATCGGCAGCTGCAGCTGCAAAATATTTTTGAATATGTCTGTACCTAGTTTTGTGCTTATTATTTTCTAAAAATTACATGGAAGGGTCGAAATTATTGCCCTGAATGAAGTTATTTTTCTTAACTTGATAAAAGAGTATTTCATCGTTAAATTCCTTTAGATTACCAACCTACTTTTCCAAAGATGAGCGAACTGTTAACTGTTATTAAAAGAGGTAGGTAGTTAGTATAGAATAGATCTTCTCATATAGGCGGTTCCCTTTTGCTCGCAGCTCGTGCGCAGGTCTTCAAGTATACAAGCTCACTGGTTTAATTGGCTGTTTGACCGGGAGCGCTTTATCCATCGGGCTGGTTGGGGTTGGGGTTGGCGATGGCGCCAATATAGGTGAACCTGCGAGGACCCCAGGGCCGCGATTCTGTACTCTCCTACCGACACTTGTCGGTGTCGGTAGCTAGGCAGGAGCGAATTTGATTGGTTCTCACCCTAGCTACCGATCCGATAGCTGTCGGTAGGCAAGTACAGAATCGCGCTCCAGGTGAAATCAGGACTTTATTAAATTTCATCAGATTTTCAAATTGTTAATTTTTTATTTGTCTTTTTTACGGAATGTTTATTGTGATGTGGATCTGGATAATCATAATAAAAAATAGAACCTCATATATGTTTTGCTAATCTCATATACAGGGTGTCCCATAATTAGCGTGCAATACTTCACTAGCAGATTCTACGGCTGAAAATAAGGAAAAAAGTTCCTATAAACATAGGTCGAAAAATGCTTCATAAGCGAGCTACAGCCCTCTAAAAGTAGTACCCTGAAGATGGTTTTTATTTAATATCTTCGAAACTGTTGATAGCAGAATCATGAAATTTTGCACATTGGCCAATCTTTTGATGGCTAATAATATGCAATAATAATAATTTCAAAATTCTATCCAGAAATAGGTCAGACTGTGGGGGGTGGGGGGGTAAAATCACCTCAACTTTTTCAAGTGACGTTTTTTTGCAACTTTAGCATAAAGTCATGAAACGTCAAAGCATTTTGCATGAAAAAGGTCCTCTTGTTTAACTCCGATAGGAAGCACCGTTCTCGAGTAAAATCGATTTGAAAATTACCCTACCTGTCATAAAAATTCATAATGAAATTACAAAAAGAAAAAAATTGAGCGCAGGCCATGGAACATGACCACTATGTTTGGTGAAAAATAATTGAGAGAGGGTGACAGATTTATGAAATAAGTGACAGTGTGTTTGAAAATTGTGTTTAAGGGGTTTCTGATGCGACTAAAAAAGTTGTTGACGGGAATAGGTTTTATTTTATTATTTTCGTCAAGTAGAAACTCCTCCAAGAAAAAAATGTACGGACATTGCTATCAAATTTTTGAAATTTCAAAAAAAAATTTGAAAATTTTTGATTTTGATTATCGAAAAATCAAAAACTAGATAGCATCGACAATGCATCTTTCCCCAAGAAAGTCGCATGCCAAATTTGAACTTTCTATTTTCAAAAAAAAGGTACCAAAAATGATTTCTATACTAATTCACTTTTTCATGTCTACGAGAAATCATCTTTGGGTACCCTTTTTTTGGAAAATAAAAAGTTCAAATTTGGCATGCGACTTTCTTGGAAAAAGCTGCATTGTCGATGCTATCTAGTTTTTTAATTTTTTTGGAATTTTTCAAAATTTGATAGCCCGTACATTTTCTTTTTGGAGGAGTTTCTACTTGACGAAAAAAATTAAATAAGACCGGTTCCCGTCAACAATTTCCTTAGTCGAATCAGAAACCCCTTAAAGCTAATTAGAGAAGTTTTATTGCGGGTACTGTTTTGTAAAAATAGGACGTTTCACAAACCAAGAGCTGGCAGACATGCACTTCGTGTATGGCTTCTGTAATGGTCGTGCTCTGGCCTGTCACCTGTCTCGATTATTATTTTCCCAAACATAGTAGTCGTGTTCCATGTTCCATGGCCTACGCTCAATTTTTATTTTTTTTGTAATTTTTATTATGAATTTTTATAACATGTAGGGTAAGTTTCAAATCGATTTTACTCGAGAACGATTCTTCCTGTCGAAGTTGAACAAGGGAGCATTTTTATTGCAAAATGCTTTGGGGTTTCATAATTTTATGCTAAAGTTGCAAAAAAACGGCACTTGAAAAAGTTGAAGTGATTTTACCCCCCACCCCACACAGTCTGGCCCATTTCTGGACAGAATTTTGAAATTGTTATTATCACATATCATTAGACATAAAAAGATTGGCCGATGTGCAAAATTTCATGAATCTGCTATCAACAGTTTCGCAGATATTAAATAAAAACCATCTTCAGGGTACCACTTTTAGAGGGCTGTAGCTCGCTTATGAAGCATTTTTCGACCTATATTTATGAGAACTTTTTTTCTCAGTTTGGGTCGCAGAATCTACTGGTGAAGTATTGCACGCTAATTATGGGACACCCTGTATATTTCTCAGGTGTCTCATATATATGATTCAAAAAAATCTGGCAACCCTAATGTGAGGTTTTAAACACGAAAGACCGTGTGGAAAATTACAAGATCATTTTTGTCCAGGAAACAAGGCTACTTTTTGATAGGTAAATTGGTGATTGATAGTGCAAGGCAACCTGCTTCACTTTTGATTACGATGAAAAAGTTTTGAATTTACACTTTATAATATTATGTTATTACCGAAATAGCCTGCGATGTCTTCTTGAAGTAAACCTCTACAAAATGAGTTCATTTTGATCATTCATTTGAATATCAAGCGGCAAGATCGAACCAAACGAACGCAAAGTGGCGTATTCTCGAGAGCCGTAAATAAATGTGCAAAGCCCTTCAAAGATTCCGCTGACTCCGCCGCCACACGGCGGTTATAGATGGCAGCACGTAGGCGCCCAATCAAATCAAACCGAAGTGAATGAGTGGGCAATAGAGATTCGAACGGCTCAATGTGTATCAGCGAGCCGCAAGAAAGATGATGCAATTTATAAGAAAAATATAGTCGTGTTTTCCGCCATCGCTTATTTTGGCGGCGACCTTTTTTCAACCAACCGCTTCCCATACACACATACGTCGTCGGTGTGGCTGCGAATCGGTTACGACGGCGACGTGTCCCGGCAATTCGTTTTTTCTCCGCTTGCATGATGGAAAGTGTAAGGATCGAGGACGAAGAATAAAAAAACAAAAATCGAATCTTGAATAATAATATCGCAATCGCCGCATAAAGCCTGGCCATAGATGTGTACGTGCAGATATGGTGGGCGATTTATGTCTCACCACCTAGGTTTTGGCGGTGTAAACGAGGCGATTCGGTAATAATTAAAAGCTGCGCGAGGGCGAGGGCGATTCATTTGTTACGGGAAATGGCAATACTTGCAGGAAGTAGTAACACAATGCGATTGCGATCGTCAATATTAGGTGTTAAGGCGTGTATGAAACAATTTTAGTGACGTTGAAATGAATTGTTCACTTATGTGGCGGAAGGGTTTTGTTTTTATATTGTGTGCATGCGAGTTTCAACACTTGACGAACATGCAAACTCTTCCGTACATAATCTGGATGTGAAGATCTTGAGTGCTTTGAATAACATGTCTACTTTGCCACGAGTCCTCATTTTAATAATACATTGATCAGAGACACATTGATGATGCTAACTTGACATTTTCTGACAATTGAGTATTGAAATCTCTTTAGCTACATGCTTCAACCCTTGAATGGGTAGTCAACCCAATATACCGACTGTTGACTAACCTATTTCAATTAAATAATTTTTCCTGCTTTTGCAACCGCTTGGCCCATGCCATGTCAGGGCGCCATCTTAATGTTCTTTGCTTTTTTGGGTCTGTGGTATTCTCTCTTTGTTTTGTTTGTACGTTGGTACCTGAAGTAGGTACCGTCATAGCGGAACGTTTGTATCGTTTGCCGATGAGAGAAGGAGATGGCGCTGAGCGCGCGGGAGCCGCAGGGAGGAGGATCAGCTGTTGTGAGGGACACGTGAATGATAGTGCGCTCGAGTGTGCGTCGGTTTTACGAATTGATTGGTTGATTTTCCACTGATTATTGTATAGAAATGGCTTCCACCCATCCACCAAATCATGCATGGTATATTTGTATTTATATACACATTTTGTCCGCATAATTATTGTTCCTAGCGCGAAATGCTTACCATTTGTTTTCAACGCGCTTACGTAACTCGCAGTTTTTCCTTCTTTTGTAGTCCAGGTGCTTTGCACTGCTTCCAATTTTGTGTAATTTATCAACTCTCAAATAATCTAAATTTTGATGGCAAAGGCCGTAATCTAGTGGGTGTGCATTTTGCGCACTTATGACGTTGTCCTGGAACTACACTGTTGTACGTGCGTATTTCGACGCTTCATTATTTCACACTGCTACAAGGCGGCCTATCCGTGGCTCAACACTGATGTATTGAATCTTGTGACAGCCGAAAATCCAAAACTGTTCAGATGGCGCATACAACACTGTAATTTTGGACCAGGAAAAAGTATTCAAGGTTCATTGTGCACGTACCTATACAAGTACGTGCACAACGTACATAACCTGTCATTTGTTATTTTGTTCGCTAATCTACTTGTTTACCGATCATTTCTTCATCGTTTACTTATCTACCAATTTGACTTCTGTTTTTTTGTAGTGTGAAATAAACTGCTGAGCGTAAAGTTCCTTTCAAATCGTAAAAGATCGAGCTTCCTTTTGTTTTCACGTAAATAACTTATAAACTAAGAGAACGTTCAAAGAGATTCTAGTACCGATTCACGCTGACTGGAAAATGCATTACTGGAGTGACTTCTCTGACATTTCATCATGACTCATTCACACCTAACTTTTGTTTAGATCATTTGGGGAGGAATTTTTCAGCACTCAATCAAGCAAAACGCAGGGGTTTCTTCGACGTGTTCTTCCCATGTGTGCTTGTCGGCGAATACGTCACTTCTCCTTTGCGATCGAATTGACAGTTTGACATGTTTCATGTTTTCTTGTTCTGTTTTACTAATCTCATTTTGTGTTTATTCTGATGTTGTGGATTCTGTTTCATTCGTGAATGTGTTTTGTTCTTCTTTATCCTTATTGTGTCATTTTATCACTGTCCGTTTATTGTTGTGAGGTGTTTTGAGAAACGGAACGAATTCATTCAAAACTTTGCTATTGACTTTCAGTAAATGTTTATTTGGCTTCTGTTCTATTCGCGTTTCATTTAAAAATTGAACCTCATTCCCAAGGGCACATTCTCATCTAGAGTAAAAACTCACACAACGTAGGTAAGAGGTAAACAACGTTGCCCTGAAGGGGCAACAACGATCACTGCCAACCATCGAAAAGAGGGTTATACTACAGGTCGATGATAGACCTGCTCTGGAGCGTGTTGAGATCGACCTAACAAAGAGTTTGACCCCAATTAGACACTCAGTTCAAGTTTTAACATAACATCAATCTATTGACTTCTATGTGCATGGCAGAGTGGTTCAATACTGGCTTGATCCTATACCTAGTTCTACCTACACACCACAAGCTTAAATATCCAAGTCATCTGAACTTGTTCCGTGAGTGATGAGTTTTCCCTGATTTTTTCAAAAGTCACAACACTTAAAACCTCTGACTAACACCTGATTCTACACCTTGACCTAACATTTGATTTTGATTAGGTATCGTGGTTCAAACTCCTTTTTGTGGTTTAACTAGATTTAACATTCATGTTGTAAGAGGTTGTGCTAGGACTAGACCTCACTTCTAAACACTGAGAAAGAGAAAAGTCTCGAGTGAGATCTTTTGAGCTTCTTTTTCCTCCTTACAACTTAAGATTCAAGAGCTGGTGTATGCGCCGGTGTCCCCCTTCTGTAAATCAGCAGCTCTTCAAAGGCGAATACTTTGACTTATGGCTGTATGTTTTGCCCGGCTGGTCTTTGTGAGGGCTTCGAACCTGTTTCCACCGTGAATTGCCCTCGATCAAAAAGATCGCGATCGTGAATTGTCACCGGGAATATTGAATCAACCTTCCAAAAACTTCTGAACCAATAAGTAAAAACTTCATTGTGGATAGCTCGAGCACGCTCTGTGAACGCAGATGATCGTTTGTTGTAAGTATTTATGCACGTGAGAAAATGCCATTCTCATAAGAAACAGAGCACTAATAACCGACTACACGGTAAAAAAATTCTCTGAGTGAAGCAGGTTTCCAAATGAGTGAACAGAATTTTTGAGTGAAATTGGTTCCAATTGATTGAGTAAAATATTTGTTCACTCAATTACAAGTACTATTAGCTCAATTTCACACCGACATTGGTGCAATAAGTTTTCACAAAATTATTTCACTCAATCTGGAGTATCGCTAACTAAATGGGGCCTTGCACTGCCACTTTTACACACCGAGGGCGCCACAACCGTTGGGGGCAAATTCGACAATTTTGACGGCATTGACGCTTCAACGACCGGCGTCCGTCATTTTATGTCTTGATTTGAATTTTGGATAACCTTTGTTTCGTGCTTGACGTTTCCAGTCACTGTCAGTTGCTGGTCAAACTACTCAAACTCCCGTGTTTTCCCGTCATTTAGGGCGACTTCATCGAAGTAGGCGCCCCATACAGTAGTGGCGACCTCACGTTGAGTTTTTCAATTGCAAGGCCCCATTATTTTGTCAAAATTATATGATTGGCGCCATTTAACCTACTACGCAGGCGCGTGTTGAGAAAACCAGTCATTACTCATTCTTCGTAGGCCCTCCGGGTATGGTAGTCAGCATTGACTGCTATTGTTATTGTTGTTGCGGGAGTAGCCGTAATTGTGTAATTATTGTGATGGTACCACTGTAGTTCAGTGGTTGCTGTGAATTGGATTGCCGTTTGCTGTTTTGGATTGCAACATGAGCAATTCTAATTAAGGCGTCCATTGCAAAAACCCCACTTGTCACTTTTTGGTAGAACTTAATTTCGGATATTTGGGATCATGCTAGACCCAATTCACTGAATAATCTCTGTGAAATCGGTGTAGAAAAGTTCCAGGTGTAGTTTTTGCGAAGAATGCCTCAACTGTCTTGAAGTGAAACAAATGGTATAAAAAATTCGCCCAGCTACAAGATGTGACCGACGCATCCTCCTACACCTCCGCGAATGTGCATGAACAGCTGAAAGCAAACCAATTTTTTTTATGTCATTGGATTTCAAGACGATTAGCCCCATACTGCATCCGAAGCACCAATCCAATCTAGAGCAACCAGCAAGCACATCATCATCACAATAATCAGACAATTTTTATTATAATTAGGTCTTCCGCAATAACAGTCGATTGATTATCTGAGTGAAATTCACTCACAATCGAGTGAGTATCCAAGGGAAATTCACTCACAATCGAGTGAGTATCTGAGTGAAATTCACTCACAATCGAAGTGAACTTCTGCCAACTCTGGACTCAAGCTATGAGTGGAAGTTTTAACTCCAACCTATTCCTCTTCACTCGATCAAATGAGTAGATATTTTCACTTAAAATGAGAGTGGATGCGATTCTACTCCAATTTTGAGTGAAATTTCACTTAATTTTTTTTCCCGTGTATGGGTAACCGATTACTGGGTGTTCGCCGACGAGCCGGCGTGGGGAGACCTTGGAATAATTATAACTATAACCCTACAAATAAAAAGACACAGAAGGACTATACCTATTCCGAGCCGACCGTCAACCGAGTATGATGGTTCATATACTGATCCGTTCTCAAATGAGTGAAACGGTCGTCTGCAGCTTCGAATGCAATAGTGTGTGCAATAATAATTAATGTGGAAAAAAGTCCAGCTTTGATGCGCTGAGCACCTACTACAAAATTAAACACATAATCGAGTATCAGTCAGTAGAAATACTTGCTAATTGTCCCTCCGTTTATCGAACATTTTTATCCTGCCAATTATACAAGCGCGCTCGATTTCATTAAACAAATTAGCGGCACTAATCGGATCGTCTCACACTCCCGATTCGCCGCTGATGAATAAAATCGAAATTGTCCGACAATCCACGCGCATACACTCCTCCACACTAGAACAGCTCACATCTGTGGGAAAAATGGCAGGGATGCAAGAACCCCCCGGCAGGAGCAAAAAATGTAGGAAGTGTTTATCCTTGTACGAAAGTGGGTCGATAAATCAAGAGCCCGTCGACGATTCCAGCGAGGATGAGGACGGTATTTGCTTGAGTAGTGAAACATGTCTCAACAGCGATTCGATTGGAGCGCAAGCCGTGAATGGATCGGCTCAAACCGGGACGAGTTCCCAGATAAAATGCATTACGGCCGTGCTAAATGTCTGTTGTCGCTGATGCCGCGTCGTGGCGCTGTCACTTTTTTTATCTGTTATCTGATTGTAATTGGTGAAAGATTAAAGGGAACTTTTCGAATCTCTGAATTCCCTGTGCAGCACACGAATTCGCTCGAGGCATTATGGCGCCTCGTGCTGCGGCTTGAATTATGTCTCTTCGCGGCGTGGCACACAGCACAAGAATAATTAAGTCGGTTTGCAACCCGCAAAGATAATAGTTTTTATTGTGGTGAGACTGATTATCTGATAGGCGAAGAATAAAAACCGTCGTAAAGGAACGGCTACCGAGATAACGACAATCGTAAACGTAAAGGGCAACCCTTTTCAGTTGCCGCCGGCGGTCGTGTGCGCTCCGCCGAGAGGGCTGTTACTGAAATATTACGCAGTTCAGCCGTAAATACGTAAGAGTTGCACTAATGACACATCAAGATTTGTCATTAGCTGGCTGGAGCTGTTCAGATAAGAACGCGCTAGAACTTTGAAATGGATGTTGAAATGATTCTGATCTACTCACCTAAATACCTAATCAGGAGCGGCGGACCTGGCAAAACCAAGGGGGACATGCCAGTTGAAAATATGAACTAGAATTTTGGTATACAAATGGATCATAAATCAAGTTTGAGTAATTTAGTGGATATAAGCGTCAACAAGAAACGGAGATATTTGAGGAATAAACACTGCATTATATTGGGGTTTTGGAACAATAATGATAAACTTGTCATTTTGAGCCTTGCCATATGGAGTGCATCAGAGTCAATTTTTGGCCACTTTTTCTGTGATCTGCCGTTACTTTTTTCTCGGTAACTGCCCTTCTTTCGCTAAGCGAATCTGATACATTTCAGCGCGATACCTGTTGCATTTGAGGATCATCGGTCCACTATGAACAATTAAACCTACAAATACGTACATATCTTCAAGTTTTGTCTATTAGAATAATTGTAAAGAGCTCTAAGGAAGTCCAGCAGCTTCGCTCATTATTAAGGCTAAATGGGACTGAAAGTGAGTACCAAGTGTGTGATCACTTCTTGCATACATGGTGTTATGATGTTTTCTGAGGAATAGGCGTTGTTAATAGCAGTAGTCAAGATTTGTGGCATCGTGTATTACGCCGATATATTTCGTTGCTACGATTTTTTAAATTGTAATTGTTTTTCAAGTTGATTATTTCTCTCACGTGATCACAATATCTAGATCTACAATCTACTAATACTCCAACATACTCATATATGATTATAAAGGGACAAACATTGTAACGTTCAGTGTAACTAAAAGAACTACCACTACTAGTGCTACTCCGTCTGAAGTCTGTTTGTCTCTCCGTCCGTCCGTTTGAGTCCTGTGTGGATATCTGTCTGTTTGTTTGTTTGTGTGCCTGGCTGTCTGTGTGGTTATCTCCGTGAATGACCTCAGCTCATTTGATTTTTGTTGAAATCGTTCCATTAGAATGCACTTGTTTCGTATAAAATTCGTATTACGTATCGTAGTACGATACGCGTTTCGAGTGTCGAAAAGTGGCCAGTACCGAAGAACCGTTGATGGGAAAAAACGTCGTGGCATTTCAACTTTCTTGAATGGGCATGCTCCATTGCTCCTACAAGCCCGCAAATCGATGATCTCAGGCAGTAAAACTTTGATGTAAAAGTCAGTCAATTTTCTTTTTATTTTGTCATTCGAATATGTCCTTGTACTCCAAAATAGTGATTGTGTGTCCGTTTAAGCTGAGAATTTCTCTCCAAACAAAATTGTTGATTGGTCTGTATGGCTTCCTGTATGGTCTTTTGTTTTGCCGACTTAGGACATTTCACCTTGATGATAGTACCATTCTGATGAGGAAGAAGCCCCTGCCGATTCCGACCATCCTGTATCTTCCCATAGCTTCCAGCTACTGGGTTCAATGCCTGTTCTAAATTTTCATTAGAATCAAAGATTGAAATTGGCTGCTCCCCATGGAGGTTAGAGAGAAGGAGCTGAACGACATTGGTTTCTGTCATAAAAAATGGCACTATTTTATGTCGCAAAAATGCAGTTCAAAAATTATACACTGTGTCGCTGGAATCTGGGGACGGCTCACAGGAAACTGTGATTTTGCTCAAAGGATAGAACTCTGTAATTATTCATGGTTTAGATCTGAGGCCCGTCTCATAAAACTACAAACGGCATGACACATTACATACAAATGACAAATTACAAATGTATAACCTTGACGACAAATTGTTGCAACAATGGGTTACCAAGCCTACACACTTGTAAATTGTCGTTTGAACTTTTTTGAAACGGGCCCCTGATGATGCTTTTATGCCATGCTTTCTGCATGGACTTTTATGTGAACGAGGTGTAACGGAAACGATCATATATTTGTGTTTTTTCTAAGAAACATCGATACATAATTATATCAAAAGGAAAAGGTAATGGGGGAACCATTTAAAAATATCTACTATCAATATGACAAGCATGTGAATCCAATTTTGCCACGAACTTTGCACGAAAACCAATACTCTGATGGGAAGCAAATTTGCATCGAATTACTCCGTCCGTAATAAGCATTGGTCGATGTTCGGGTGCGTTTATGTCTTCGATCGTGGGTATCTGTCGATGAGCAGGTGAGATGAAACATGCCTGTCAATGGGGCTTCGCTTGTCTGCAGGCTGTCTGAGCCACGATCTTCTCAGCTCCAGTCTCATTCGTTTTCCTTATCTTTGATGGAACCTCCACCTCCCTTTGGTCAAACGATTCATGCTGTTTTGAAAAAGTGGTGAGAACTAGTTCTCCTTCCATTTTGGAATGTTTCTCTCAATCACCTGGAAGACTGTTCCATCCGAAAGCTCTGTTGTGAAACAGATACCGTTCAATGTCATCAACTCTAAAATGTAGTTCGCAACAGGGATCACCTTTGTAAACCTTTTCTCTCGATGTCAGGGGTCTACCTTGCCTCCTGATGGCATTCCTCCATTCACAAGCCATTTCGTCCTTCAACAAGGTAAAACGTAAAACAGATACTATTATAATAAGAATAAATATATCATAGAGGAACCAAGAGAGTCGGATCGGAACCCCACGTATAGTAGGTACAAAGTTTATACAGTTGAACTTACTGCGTGAGGTCGGAACATGCTCCGGCATTTCTGGCCACTTTTCCTCAACCGGGCCTTCTTATTTCCATTGGAGCTTGTGCACCCTGGCGCACAGCAAAACACGGTGAAGAAATAAAGAAGGAATTTACCTAATCCTAGTTTTGTTACTGTCATCACAAGCAAATTGAATCAGTCACTTTGACAAATGATGACTAATTCCAAAATTTGCCACACGAGCGCAAGCAACAGTGGACGGCTAGGGTTGCTAGATTATCGACAGCTTTGGCTGTACAAGGGTTACGCAATCATCCGTTACTAGGGGCCGATAGGAGGGGATAAAATTCAGCTATTTGTCAAAGTTGACCATGAGCGGAGCAAGCAGGAAATTTGCGGGGTCCGGTGCTGTTGCTGTCATTCTGTCTCACATTACCTAGTCCAGTCAATCTATGTAGACTTTATACCATAAATACCGGGAAAAAATTCGCCTGGAGCTGATTTTTGGTTCAGTGAGTCCTTGGACCATGAGAACCCAACAGTCAATTTTATCGGACTTTCTCGGGTGTGCTTCATGGTCTTCCAGGTCTTCGAATGTTTTGACTTGCTGTAAATTGCAGTGCTTGCCTTACGCCTTAGGAGTACGTCTTTTTCTTCCCCTTTCCATACAACGCCCTTGTCTTGTCGCACCCTCGGTCGCACCAAGATACAGCATGCGCTAACTATGTCTTCCATACCAGCAATCTGCGCTGTATCTTACTGGTGTCAGGTTGCAGCATGAGGACACGGTCACCGAGATGGGCGAGGGCAATGAGCGTTACGTGGAGACGGTGTTGTCGACGATGATGGCAGTGTTTCCTGATGATGCCACTTCTAGGGCTGTATTGACGATTACGAAGTCGGCAACGTTAGGTGCCTGCCCAACTCCTACTCCTTTCTGCTCGAAGCGCGTCCCCAGCAATCTCAGCATGTCTATAAACCCAAATTTGTTTAGATCGTTGCTTCAAAACTCCTCTGAGGCGGTTGCTGTTGTCTGCTCACCGAAAATCATATTTGGGCAAGACTTTCTAGCAGCACGTCGCGACGTCTCGTCTCTGCTCTTCTCCTTTGGTGCTGCGGGTTAGTCGCTGTACCCATCAAACACAACAGCAGGTGATGGATACTTGCTCTGTACATTTTCTACATTCAAATATGGCTCTGGACAGGCTCTGGGTACCAAAATGAACACATCTGACGTTCGTGACAGCTACAGCCCGTTGGGACGGACGCCTATGGCCTTCCGCGATGCCGACAGCTGTCAGTCCTTGACTCCGCGAGGCCTGTGAGTAAACAAACGGTTCGCCAGAATGCGCTTCCCTTACGCCGGCCGGCCGGCCGGTCACGTGATAATCAGGTTCCCTATGGACGGCTCCCGAAATTTTCACGACATAAAAGTAGCACACATTTGAATGCCTCGATCAGTCTCCTTACCTCTAACCTCCATGCTGCTCCCAATGGGCGACAGACTGCTGAGATAAGGTGCTTGTACTTGCATACCAGGGTGCACCGTTGGTATATGGATGAACTTTTTTTTTTGAATTTCCGAATGTTTCAAGAATTTGATTTTAACAAAAATTTGTTCTAGTCAATTTGTGAGCTTGTCATTTCCTATAACATTCAAAAAGTATACATCTCTGTTACTGTTACTTCTTGATTACACGCCAACTTGACGGATAGCGTTTTCCATCTCTCGTTATATACATTTTGTGCATAAAACAGAAAACAAAATAAAACCTACTGTACTTTTTTCTTTATAGTAGTTCTTCACTTATCTTACTTATTTATTTCTGGAGTACATTCCATTAATATCGAGTGACGAAGCTATTATTAATTAAAATTGAAAAAGTAACCAATTAGGTATTGCCCAGTTGCTTGTTACACTGTTGGGACTTTCTACGGGACTGGAGATACAGTCCAGGATTAACTCTGCAATGACGACAGAGATCTTATTTCTCGCGGACTATCAATATTGTATGATGATACCGGACGGGAACCGCTTGCGCTTGCAGGTGGCGGCGGCACGCGGTGAACTTCAAACGGAAATATTCAAAATTGATTTCGGTCAATACTTTTCATGATATTTGATATTTGAAAGAAGGTTAACACATAATATTCATCACAGAATAAAATGACTACCTTAGAATTAAAAAAAATAATGAAAACTTGAGAAAATAAAAAAGAAATCCGAAAAATACAAAAATCAAAATTTTTGACCACAGCATCAAATAATCATATTCTAAAAATAATAACGTTTGAATTTTTAAAATCGGTCTATTAAGTGCATTTTGAAAATGTTGATAGTTTCCGCGCCATCTCGCGTCTCAGAAAAACATCATTTCATCGTCCCCTTTAGCCTTAATCCAGCAAGCTATCGAATGGCTCCTCCGCCAATTGTGCGGGTTTGTAGCTTAACTCTGAGTCGAAGTTTCCGGGTTTGTAGCTTATCTTCGAGTTGATGTCTCCAGCGAATATTGTAACAATCATCCATATCTCACAAATGGTTCAAAATATTATCATGTCTCACAAATAATGGTTCAAAATATCATTAGATCTGGGATATACACTTATACAGGTGTCCCGTTTTTCAACGCTCACTATTGGTTTCTCGGAAACGGTAAGAGATACGAGGTCGGTCAAATTACAAAAAAGTTGCGCAATTTTATGACTATTTCAAAAATGTCAAAATATCGAAAATATCTTTGGTCATTTTTTAAATATCCCCAAAAAACTGAAAAATGCCCAATTCCAAAAATTCAAATAACTTTTGTATTGTGACAGCTATCAATTTGAAAATTGAAATCCTGACATTTTTGAGGGTCCTTGATCGACTGACGTCAATAATTTTTTCCTGCATTTACTAGTTTCTGAGATATGACAGCTAACTTCATTTTTATTCATGGGCACCATATCATTTATTCACCCCATAAAACTCATTTCTTTTTCCTATTTACAAAGGTATAAAGCACTTGTAGCATTTTTGTCAAAATAACCTGTAAAAATTGGAAAAACTATTTCTGGGCGAATAAATCTAGTTACCAGTTCGGTTGCCATGCTCTTGTGGCATAATAACAATGGCATTTGGTTGCCATGATCGGTTGATTTTGGAAAAAGTTGAGTAACATTCCGTTTTCATGTATTTGATAACGATAATAAATAACAATAAAACAAATACAAAACCAAGTATAGCACAAAATAACATCGCAATAGCAATGAACATTCATAATTTACAATTACTCGAAATGGAGTCCATTTTGCGGGGAACGCTCAAAGATCGAATTTGTGGTTCATGACAGAAGCAATGAAGATGATGATGCGTTTCAGTCAATTAATAATCCGCACGATATCAACGCAGCCGTTGAAAACATGGCTAAAAGGCAGATCATTCTGCATAGAGCAGAATGGACTCCAATTCGAGCAATTGTAAATTATAATTGTTTATTGCTATTGCTATGTTTTTTGTGCTATACTTGGTTCTGTATTATTTGTTTTATTGTTATTTATTATCATCATCAAATACACAAAAACGGGATGTAGCTCAACTTTTTCCAAAATTAACAGACCATAGCAACCAAATGCCATCGTTTATATGCCACAAGAGCATGGCAACCGAAGCGGTAACTCGATTTTTTCGCCACAAAAACAGTTTTTCCAATTTTTACAGGTGATTTTGTCAGAAATGCTACAAGTGTTTTATATCTTTGTCAAGAGAAAGAGAAGGTGAATTTCATGGGATGGATAAATGATATGGTGTCCATAAGAAAAAATTAAGTTAACTCTCATATCTCAAAAAACTAGTAAGCACAGGAAAAAAATATCAACGTCAGTCGATCAAGGACCTTCAAAAATGTCAAGATACCAGTTTTCAAATTGATAGCTCTCATAGTGAAGAAATGATTTGAAATTTTCGAATTCGGCATTTTTCAGTTTTTTTTTTGAGATATTTCAGAAATGACTAAAGATATCTTGGATATCTTGACATATTTGGAAAAGTCATAAAATTGCGCAACTTTTTTGTGATTTAACCGACTTAGTATATCTCACCGTTTCCGATATACCAATAGTGAGCGTTGAAAAACGGGACACCTGTATAGACCCAAAAACGTCAAAAAGGACAACACTTTGAGGTTGTAAAAATCCTGTTTTAGGCAACAAGTTTTTGGTAAATACCGGAGAAACTGTCTTATGAAGGAAAAGTGATCATTCATAACTACGAGTATATCAAGTATTACATACCGAGGTGGAAAGCGTCTCATTACAGCCAAGGAATTTAATAATTCACCGAGGCGTGCCGAAGTGAGATGGAGTCCCGTAGGCTGTAATGCCGCTTTACTCCATGGTGTGTATAGGACTTTATTCACAATGATCCAGTTCAAATCCAAATAACTGGCTTTATTTGAAGTATTTCGCGTCAAAAGTTTTTATCAGGTAGGCATAGGCAACTTTTTGAAACAGCGCATCCATCAACAATGCGCGTTTCGCGACAGCTGTTCAGATCAGATCACCTCTACGTCACTTTCGGCCCGTGGTACGAAAGTGACATTATTTTCCAACCTGTAGGGAATCATTGACTTTCCAACTTTTTGAAAGTTAGGAATGTATCGATTGCTAACTCATTCTGGTATTATTATACTCAAAATATACACTTCTCACAAGTGCTAGCTTGTTGTTCATGTTCATGTTGACCACCAAGAAGAAATCTATTCAACTGCTTAAAAATGTAATGCCTCGTCTACAGACTTCCGAAGAAAGTTGAATTTTTATTGCAGGAGAAACCAAGGAAATAAAAATGTTCTTTTCTTTTCGAAGGGGTGGGGATGGAAAAATGATGTTTCACAAGTTGCATTCGGTGAGATCCACTTTTGTTCATTTTTTGTCGTGACACTCCCGGGTGACAGATCAAAATGACAATCACATTTTTCCTTTCGGAATCGGACCTTGACACTTACGAATGTATACCAAAGGTCGGAATTGGTTTTCAAAGAGTGCATGGACACTAAAATGCACTGTCAGTAGGCAAACTTGCCGTTAAACTGAACGCTCTTTACAACACTGTATAGGATCGATAGATTGTCGTATAAAAATATAAGGCCCGTTCAACCCACCTTCTATTTTCCAACGATTCAATTACAGCCATGCAAAATTAAGATCGGTATCTCGATCGACCGTAATTCCAGCGTAGTAGCGGCGGCTATGTTTGCAGATCGGCTTGGTGATGGGTCGATGGCTTCGGCCTCCACCGTTTCTGCACTTGTTTTATTTTGCCGGCTCTCCAATTGCGTGAGTGCTGACCTGGCCCTAATCAGATTTTTTCGAGGGGGCGATTCGGGGGGAGTCTAATTAGAGTCAATGTTTGTGTGGCCAATTACACATCACATCATCACCGGCATCACCACTATCGGGCATTTCTAGGAAAGCAGAATAGAGTTCGAGCTTAACAAGTCAGCAGCTTTGTTCACAAACATCAAGCCCTGATGGAAATCAATTACTGGCTGCATTCGTTTCGCCGGAATTTTAATTAATGCGCGTTAATTTTAATGCCAGGGCGTCGGTGGCGCGGTGCAGTTTCAGCAATAATTTCACATGCGTTAATGATCCATCTTTTCGTTCAGTCGCGAATAAATTCAATACCCGGTCGTAATAATAATTTGAAACTGTTTGCCAGTCATCGTCAAAGACGACGATGCCGTTCCGGATTGAATCAGGAGGACCCGGATTTAATCCGGCACGGTCGTATAATTTGAAAGTTTCATTACGGTTTTATTGGATCGCTTTGATTTCTGTTCGACGTAACGAAGTCTTCAATTATTGTATTTCATTGTGTATTCTTTGAACGAGAACAATCAAGATACAAAATGATTGACTTGAGAATGAGTAGATTGTAATGACCTAAAAAAATTGGACTGTTCATCATGCAGGCAGGACCATCTAGTGTGTTTGATGGCTTAGAGGATACTTGCACGAATGTGCTTGAGTGGACGCTGAAGACTATAACGTTAATTGGTAAATTACAAGAGGCACGGGCGTGCTAGACGGTGGTCGGCGGGATGTAGAGATGGAGGTGGTCTGAATGGAGGGCAACGGGAGTACTGGGAGATTCAGGTCGTAAAAATGGAAACGGTTTGGTAAAGCGAGAGGCAACAAGAGGACAGTACGGATATACTGGTCAGCAGGATGCGGACGGTGCTTGTAGGCGGGATACTGAAAACGGGTATGGGGTCGGTCTGGGAGAGCGGGAGTCAACTGGGGTATAGGCTGTCCATATTAGGCTGTCTGATTTCTACATGATTCTAGTGGGCTGCGATTCAGGCCGCGATCGGCCGAAGGCGGCCAGAAACACATCCCACTATAATCATATGGAAATCAGACAGCAGACAGCCTATACAGCAGGAAACTGCTATTCGGCGGGATGGGGACGGTGCAGGCCGGCGAGATACAATAAACAGGAGTGTGGGGACGGTCTGGGAAGAGCAGGTTTCAACTGAAGACGGTGAGACGGTACAGATCGGCGGGATACAGTAATAAGGGAGGCTATATCAGTATATTGGGACGGAGGTGCTAGTCAGCGGGACAGGGACATTCGGCAATTAATAGTGTGATATCAATATAGTGTGTTGAGAACTCACCTATTACTTACTTACTTACTTACTTGCAAACTTATGCTATCAATTTTATCTTCCTCCAAGTTACCAAGATAACAATTCGACACATATAAAATGCGAAAAACTTTTCAGTTTCTGAAG
Source organism: Anaspis maculata (assembly GCA_949128115.1). Lineage (NCBI taxonomy): Eukaryota > Metazoa > Arthropoda > Insecta > Coleoptera > Scraptiidae > Anaspis > Anaspis maculata. The sequence goes on from OX421965.1 coordinate 40,884,283, forward strand.
CAGCCGGGCTCCTGGTCCTTAGCCCTTTCCGGTTGAAGCACGGCCACATTGGTCCTTCGAACCAGATCGGAGCGCCAGCAGACCAGACTATATATAGACTCTCACTGACTCTAGTTCGAAGGAGTTCGTCAATCTCAACGACCGGGTGACAGTGTGACTGCTCCTGCAATTTTCTAAGGTCTTTCTCCTCTTCATACTTTCTTTGACCTCCTTTGCACACGCATGTTCGTTCTCTCTTATCCATTGTTATCGGTATTTTATAATCATAATCATGCCTGAAGCTGATGGCGAATCCGCAGCACCGCAAGCTACGGTGCAGGGTTAGCCATCTCACCCGCAAACGTGGACAACTTATAACGTAACAAGCTCGTCATGTGCGTGCTATCTTTGTCTGCCTACAAAGTGTTGGTGATCCTGCAAGAAACTTCAGAAGGTGATTCCTGTAAAAAAAAGTCGAAAAGTGAGAGAAACATGCTTTTTGAAGTGCTTCCGAAGGAAGCGACAAATTCTCTAAAGTACCACAGGGGAGGATGGTGTAGTCGTGCCGCATTCTGGAGAAGCAAAGTTTGTAGGCCAGGGGTTTGTCACACTTGAGAGGTTTGGAAAAAAATCGGTCCGAAAGAAGCGACGGGGGTGAAAGTAGCGGGACTGGCGTCGGTGCGTTCGACACGAACGGATGTGTTTCGCTGGAGAGAATCATTTGCCGTCAAATATGGATTAACAAGAGTGCCAAGCGAGTTATTAACAATTGTAGTGCATCAGTGACAAAAAAAGAAAGCACCCAGGCAAGTCCACCTCCATGTAATCGAATGATAATTGTTCAAAGGAGTGGAAGTAATTGTTATGGTTATAAGCTTTATGAATCAAGTTTGTTCTGTGTATTTTGGTAACAGCCAAAAGTCAAAGGTATTGTTAAACCAAGTCAATATTGCGCCAATAGCTTCCAGCTTTACTACATTATTTCCAGAATGCAATTGACCTTGAGCCATCAGATGAATAGTGGGGGCCTCAATGACCCTTTTACAAAAAGACTTCTACCAAAATAGCCTCCGACAGATGATTGTAGGTCCTATCTGCTGTGAACAAAGCGCTAGAGACATATATGCAACATATCTGGGCTAATTACCATATCGCGCGCCTGAACCTCTTCTCAGCGTCCAGCGTGTCAAATCCAAAGACTATACTCGAGGGGTAATAACCTTTCCCTAAAGGACGTGATCGGTATTTCTCTAAGTACAACTAAATAATCGAGATTTCTTTTCGTACAAATAAAAATGGGCTAGAAAGAAGAAAGGGTTTAATCAAAATCAATGAGGCATTAATCAGTTATGCAAGGAATTAAACTCAATTGCGTTATGAAATTTGACTCACCTATATCTCGTCAAGTCAGGAAGAATGCGGAAACAGAAATTAGTTTAGAGCGTGGATTTGATTAGGCGCGGGGTTTTCGCAGGTAATTAGGATATATTTTAATTTCAGAAACCGAATGCAAATTGAATTAACTAATTCCTTATTGTTAGCTGGAGTCAGCACGATACGAGTGTGTAATGAATAATTAATGCTAATGAAGTAATTAAGGTTCCCCAAATTGAATTAGCGATCATTGATTGATCGGTAAATAAAGGATTTGTGGTCTTAGAGACTTTGTTTATCCGCAATATTCATTTAATTGTCCCCTTTCCAAAGAACCTGGAGATATAGAATGATTTGGGAATCAAAAGGAAATTTGTGAACTTATTCAACAGTTCGACCCCCAAGGGGATATTTCGAAAAAAATCCTCCCAACCCACGAGTTTTTTTTTATTTGGTTTTCAGTTATTTTATTATCAGAAAAGTACAAAAAAACAAAAATCCCAATTTTTTCGTAAAAAAAATTCAAAAAGGGTAAAAGGGCCCGTGATCAAAATTGGTACCTACGCACAGTTTTAGATGAAAAAAGTCAATTCTTTGGATTGAAAATACATACGACATACGTGTATACAATTTTTGGGACACACTTTTTTTCGTTTCAAAGAAGCAGTTCATGCACATATACTTTTTGTCGCAGGCTTGGCATTTTGCTTTCACCCTTGAAGTCCCCTGAACACCTCAAAATTGTGACCAAATGTGGGCACACAGGTTCCAGGGTAAGGTTTAGTGTGTACCAGAAATGGTACACGTGGGAGTTAAAGTGTTAAATTATCAGGTAAAAGCGTTAGGTGAAACCTACGGCACAAAATTAAACACAACGTAAAGGGTCCATGATTGTTCACATCTAAATAATTAGGGAAGGGGTGTGTTATCACAGTATTGGCTGAGGTACAGGCCGAGATCAATCCCCAAATTCAAGGGCCTGAAAAACGCTTTTTTGGTCAACGGAGCACCAGATTTTTCCAAATTTGCCGAACTCAAAAGACCCTTGGTCACTTTCGAGTTTTGCCATCAGAAAACCAAGCTTCTCATAGTCACCAGGGTCCTATTTCACAAAAGCTACAAGTTACAAATTACAAGTGTGTAGCTTGCATGATGTATTGTTGCAATAATGGTAAACAAAGCGACAATCACACTTATAAATTGTATAACTTTAGTGAAACGGGGCCCCGGGAATTACAAAAATAAATAGAAACGAGTCAACCGCCGTTTGTAGAAATTTGATAATTGCACATTGTATCCCCCGAGAATAGAGTTGTTTGTCCGCAATGTGGTGCGAGACGGCCGAAACTCGTTTAATCCGCAGTCGGGACATGGCCCGGCCCGCCCTCCTTTATCGAGTGTAGTGTCGGGACTGTGTCGGGTCCTGCCCGCGCGCTGCTCATCTGTCCGTCCGCGCGAAGTGATTATGGCCACTTAATGCCCATCCACACCATGCTCGCCCCTTAATAATTGGCCTGTTGTATTATTTCCAGGGCCGGCGTTCTGGGGTCTGATAAATCCGGAATGGTCACTGTGCAACAAGGGCAGGCGGCAGTCGCCCGTTAATCTGGAGCCGAATAAGCTGCTCTTCGACCCGAACCTTCGACCCCTTCACATCGATAAACACAGGGTAAGAGGCTTTGCTGATGCTTATGCGTTCGGCGTTGTTGCGCTTAGACATGTGTTTACTCCTACAAGGGCTGCGATTACGCCGATTCCGTCACACACGTAGACGACGGACGGGCATATACGGGGTGTCGGAATGTACCGGGATTAGGGATTATGCCACATTGCCAATGGCGTACGTGTCTGTGTGATGGTCGTGTGGCAGCGGTTGTTTGCGATTTGCTTTGCTCCCAGTTATCCGCATATTCTTGCAGACATGAAATAATGATGCTTAAAGAGTAACACCAACAATGTTCTGTTCTCAAGATCAACTCCACCATGTACTTGATATAAAAACCACTCTTACCTTCACATTCATTTATTCGTCCCTCCGGGACAAAATTGATTTGAATTGAAGTTATTATCGAGGTTATTATGCTCAAAGCTCGAACCTCTTTACGTATCTGGAGTAAATCTGATGAGGTTGATGCAGTATTGGGTGCTTTTATAAGTCACCAGATGCGTTAGTCCAGTCAAGTACTGTACGGATACCTTCATGCGGAAGTACCTGAATTGCCAGTAATAAAAATGGTAAGGTACCTCGTAAAGTTTACGTTCAAGTCCAAACCCCACTTTCAACACAAAGCATTTCGTCCTTTTCCTACCAAAATCGGAGCCTTCCAACAAGTAGTTGCACACTTTTAATGGGCTACTTGCCTAAATTTTTTTTATTGGCTTAATCGAAAGTATGGGCAAAAATATTGTACCCGTATTTTTTCTTTTTCCTAAATTCCCAAAATTGCGGCCGTAGTGTCTGTTTTAAAAATATATTTGTGACGTCACAAATATACTAAAAACTAAACAAACAGCACTGTTGGGTTGAAAACTCAAAAAACAGTTGAAGTGGCTTAACAATATTTGAAAAATACAGACAGAAAAATTTCACTAAAGATTCCCGACTTTTACCAACCTTTTGAAAAAAAAAATCGAAAAAAAAATCTTTTTAATCAATGGATATATTTTCCGGAAATTTTCAGAAAATACTATTTATTACTCTTGTTGATGATTAAAAGTGTTTCCAGTCAAATCTGTTTCATTGGCAAGTACCCCATTGTCGTTCTCTAAGTAAATTTCTTTGGGCAAACTTCCAAACGCGCACTCAATAAGATTGTTTCCTCTCCATTCCAGCTCCCTTTCTTCTATCTTCTCTCAGAATTTGCGGATAACTTCCTGAGAACTATGCTTGTGTGTGTGTGTGTGTGTGTGTGTGTGTGTGTGTGTGTGTGTGGTGTAATGTGTGTGCGAGCGCACTGCGGGCTAACAGGCCAACAGCCGAACAGAGATCCGTTTTTACTGTTCTGCGGCCGGTGTTCTGGTCCTGCTTTGTGTATTTATGCGATTACCGGACGATATTCCGGACCAACCGGACTCCGGGGACTCATTCCGGCGTGTTTTTTGCTGTTGTAGGTGAGCGGCTCCATCATGAATACGGGCCATAGTGTTATATTTACGGTGGATAACGACACACGGCATCACATAAACGTGACTGGCGGGCCGCTCTCCTACAAATATCAATTCCAAGAAATCCACATCCACTACGGACTGCACGACCAGTTTGGGTCCGAGCACTCCATCAACGGATATGCCTTCCCCGCAGAGGTAAGTCAAATATTGAATTATGATATATAATTATCGTTAGTCGATGCCGTCTCGAGTTTTCCGACCCGTATACGCGAATCCGTTTCAGTGCGACAAGGGCACATTTATGCCCTATTGCGACAAACTTGAATCAGTCTTGGGGTGTTCGAGGTTATTGCTTTTTGCAGCTACAAAGTTCTAGTAGATATGGATTGGATAGTGTGTTGCTTCAGTAGTGCACACAATAGCAGGGCAGATGATAATATTCAATTTTCATTCATAGTGGAAGCGGTACACATCTAAAAACACATCGATACTGCATTTTGGAGTAGAGTAACGAGATTTTGCATGGGCGTACCTTATACCAAAACAAGCGATTTGACCCGCAGCACTCCATATTTCGTCCCTTAGGGGGCCCATGGGGGCCCCTCCAAATTTTCAAGATGCAAGGACTTTCTCAAAATGATCATTGGGTATCGTCATGTGTGCCATAAAAGAAGCTTACGGGTCTATTGAAAATGTTTCCATCAATAATCGTCGTGTCCGTTCCATCCCTCACAATGGAGAAAAATATTCTTTGGCAAAGGTCAAAAAAACTGTTTTTATTTTTTCTCATATGCAAGGAAACGATATAATAGATTGATATGATATGTTGCGTTCCCAACTAAATCGCATGCCGTAAGCCTAATTATGGAGAAAAATTTCTTGCAGTGGTATTTTCCAAAGAAGTGGTGACCTCTTCAGTACACCTTTTCCAGGAGCATTTCTTCTTATGTCCGCACTGGATATCACTCAAAATTGTTGCAGGAATAGAGACCTCGAACTCTTTTATTGATGATTTCTACTCTACATGACTTGGAAACGTTCAAGAAAGCCCAAAGAGAGTTTTTTTCTGCTGGGCCGTCAAATTTTTGGAATGTTGATTTTTCAGTAGGGGAGACGGTCAGATAAATTTGATCTAGGTCAGGCGATTTGGTTTCAGCGAAAAATTGACCTACTCATACCTAACGACTCTGCGTTTTGTAGTACTGCAATAAAACACGGCATGGAAGTATATTTTCCACTAAAACCAAACTGCCTGCGCCTGCAGCCTAGATTGAATATTGGTTCCTCTCTCCTACTATAAAATCGAAATTCCGCAAGTTGGACGGCTCAGCAGAAAAAAAATCTTTTTGGGCTTCCTTGAGTGTTTTAAAGTCATGTAGCGTCAAAATCACTGGAAAAAGAGTTAGAGGCGAGGTTAGAGGTGTCTACTCCTACAAAAATTACGATTGATATCCAGTGGGAACATAGAGAGAAATGCTCTTGGAAAAGGTGTACTGAAGACGTAACCACTTCTTTGGAAAATACCACTGCAAGAAATTTTCCTTCATAATAAGGCTTACGGAATGCGATTTAGTTGGGAACGCACAAATCATATCAATTAATCGTTTCCTTGCATATAAGAAAAAATAAAAACAATTTTTTTGACCTTTGCAAAAGAATATTTTTTTCAAGTGTGAGGAATGGAAGGGACACGACGACAATTGATGAAGACATTTTCAATAGATCCGTAAGCTTCTTTTATGGCACACATGACGATACTCAATGATCGTTTTGGTGAAGTTCTTGCATCTTGAAAATTTGGAGGGCCCCATGGGCCCCCTAAGGGACGAAATATTCTAGTGTAACGTAGTTTATCCTGGGTTACTACGGCACCAATCTGTAGTGTACCGAGGTCTTGGCACCATTTCTGTAGTGTAACCCCGCTTTCGATGTTGGCAGCGATCGTCGTTGTTTCTTCCCTTCCCCACGTCGTTTACATTTTACCTACGTTGTGTTGAGTTCTTACTCGAGATGAGAATGTGTCGTGGGGGATGAGGTTTGATTCTTGAATGAAACGCGAATGAAATGCAAGCAAAATGAATGTTTTATTGGAAATCATGAGTAAAGTTTCTGAATGAATTTGTTTCTTTTCTCAAAACACCTAACAACAAGGAATTGACAGTAATGAAAATGACACAACATGATTAAGAACAACAAAATACAAACAAATGAAACAAAAAAAATTATTACAAATTATTTAGACAATGCAAGAATTCACAATAATGAAATGAACACAAAATCAAATTAACAAAACAAAACAAGAAATCATGAAACACGTTGAACTGTCAATTTGATCGCAAAGGAAAAGTGACGTATTCGCTGACAGGCACCCATGGGAAGAACACGTCAAAGAAACCCCTGCGAATAGCCTGGTTGGTTGCTGAAAATTCCCTTCCCAAATGATCTGAACAAAAGTCGGTTTTGAATGAGTCATGATGAAATGACAGAGAAGTCACTCCAGTTATGCATTGATCAAGTCAGCGTGAATCGGTGCTTGAACCTCTTTGAAACGTTTGCTCCGTTTACAAATTATTTACGTAACAACAAAAGGAAACTTTACGCTGAGCAATTTATTTTACACTTTACAAATAAAAGGAGTCAAATTGATAGAAAAGTAAACAATGAAGAAATGATCGGTAAACAAGTTAATAAACAAGCAAGAAACAAATGATCAGTGAACAAGTAGATAAATCAGCAAGAAACAAATGATAAATAATGGTGTAGGTAAACGAACAAGAAACAAACGATAAGTAAAGGTGTAAGTAAATAAACAAGAAACAAATAAGATATAAACAGGTAGATAAATAAACAAGAAACCAATGCGAGATATATAGGTGGATAAATAAACAAGAAACAGGTGGGAGGTGAATAAGTAGAGAACTTAAAGTTGGTCATACTTTTTGTAAGCAATTGAAAGAAAGAAGTATCTATAACGCATTCGCCCGAAATTCCCCAGAAGTTACCCATCGCAAATCCCACAGAAACATACATACAAAAAAGAAGAATGGTTAGTAAACAGTACAGGCAAGGGTGCGACGACTCGAGCAAACCTGTGGCCCTCTTTTCGTCGCCGACTTAATTGGAATTGAAACCCCAACGTGAATCGAAGAGGTAAATTTGGAGTCAGATGTACTTTAATGATATCCTGATGGGATGGACAAGGAATTCTCATGAAGCCTATTTTCGATGGAGTACACACGTGGGATCAACCCACTCAGTTGCCTGCCGGTGAGAGGGCCGGACAGTCCGTCCAAGGTACTGATCAGAGCGGGGTAAAGCAAAAAGAAGTGAAAGCACTCCTTCAAAATTGTGTGTGTTTACATTCGTTGCCGAAGGTAAACACTTATTTTTGTTGAATGCAAGATAAGTGACATTTACAGTTGAGCTTGTGAATTGACATTGTCGGTATTATCGAGGAATGCAAATTGCAACCACAATCATTGAACACTTTCATACTTCATTCGAGTTCCAACATTCAGCGTACACATTCCTGGTGAGATTCCGCGATACTACCGAATATGTTTATAAATAAATATGCCTGTCGAATCAGGGCAGTAAAAAGAAACAAACCCGAGTCTGAAGCAGTGGCAAAAGGATGGGAAACTAATGTGGCGATTCCCAACAAAAACAACATTCCACAAATGCTCCGTCACACTAGGCAAACCAATAGCCGACAGGATTTCTTTTAAATAACAGCGTATCTACAGAATGCCATCCTTTACAGAATCGCATCATAAGTAGGAACAACAGGGGATCACGTTAAACATTTTGCAAAAGAGATTACATAATTTCCCCCAAATGAGAAACGGTTAGTAGACTCAACAAGGCAGATTCATACAAGCAGGTGGACCCCCCCAGGACACGGGGAAGCGTGCAAGTCCCTCTTCCTTCCTTTACTTCCATGTATAACCCGGACAATGGACAATGAAATGTGAATGAATCATGAAAAATACTGTTCTCTACTTAGCGGCGGATTTTTGGGCGTAGCAGAGTTTCTTTTTGTCATCTTACTGTTTGTGACGTAACTTGTGGAAAGAAACAATTAATGAAACCTCGAAGTACGCGCGATAGCGCGGCGTTGAGGTCACGTCATGAGTGCACAAAAAGCACACCCACTAGATTTACGGCTGTTGCCGTCAACATTGAGATCATTTGGGAGTAGATGAATTGCACAAAATTCAAAGCTGTGCGAAGCACCTTGATTTCAAAGGGGAAAAACTGCGGGTTATGCAATCCCGTGGAGAACACAGAGAACAAAGAGTTTCGGGTTATTCACAATAATGTTGCGGACAAAATAGGTATCGAAATGCATGATTTGGTGAGTGGGTGGAAGCCAAAATTACGGTACAATAATCAAAGCAAAACTGACCTTAAATACGTGAAAACGACACACACCGGACCACTTAAAATCACGTGTTCTTCACCACAGCTGATTCTCTTCTCTCTGCCTGCCCGCGGCTGCCGCTCGCCCGGCTCCCGCAGCGCCATCTCCCCCTTTTATCGGCTAACGCTACGAACGTCAACGACAGTACCTACTTCAGGTACCAACGTACTAATAAAACAAAGGGGGAATACCACAATATGGAGTGCTGCGGGTCAAGTCGCTTGTTTTGGTATAAGGTACGCCCTTGCAAAACCTCGTTACTCTACTCTAAAATGCAGTATCATTTTGCGTACCGCTCCCACTATCAGAAAAACCACTGGGACCGAACCGAAACATAAAAAATAAAACTAGGTGAAGATTCCACTGCTTAGTGACCATTCTCTTAGCCGCCCTTGATTGTTGCGTTCATTTCGCAGGACGAGGTGGGCACGACCATTTGAAGTTTAATTTTTTTCCTGACAAGGCTCAAATGTTCTAACTCAAGACAAAAGTAAAATTTGGGTGCAAAGTGAAAATGGGACAGTTTCTCTTCTTAGTTGTTGTGATAGAATAACGAGTCATTCCATGCCATTTCATAACGAATCACGAAAATACGCCAAAAATTTGAACACCGCCACCGTCCTGAATCCTGGAATTTGTAGTGTTTTTCATGGTGGTACAGCTTTGATCCTTGATCAAGCTTACGACCATATGAACAAAGTAAACAGACCCTTGAGGCTTCAAGAGAGCTCAAATAATAAGAGCCGGAGTCCAGGAGTGGAATGGATTCCAAGAATGTATCGGTGATGCTGTAACTTATGGTCTGAAAGTTTTGGGAAATTGTCGAAAAGCTAATAACTTTTTCTGAATAGTCCCCATTTTTCAACTTGATATTGCAAAAATTAACATCATATATAACAATAACAAAGTCATATTCAACATATTGATAATGGACCATTATCTTCGATGAATCTCAATTTTCTTCTGCCGCATGTTCCATAACTCTCTCTATAATATTTCAAGTTTGGTCTTGAAATATGATGGTTGGGCATCATTTCTAAGTTTTTCTGGGTAGCTGATATCATTTCTCAATGCAAAATTTTGATTGACTTACAAGAGGAGTGGTAGCTGTCTTAGTACATGGGAGATATCTCCCCTCTCCCCGAATTCCAACCCAATGAAAATGTTGCTTTGAGAAATGAAATCAGCGACCTAAAAAACATTAGAAATGATGCCCAACACATCATATTCCAAGACCAATCTAACCTAATTCAAGACGCGCACCCCAAGTGCAAAGAGTCACAGCCCCCGCTCGGCTTCTGGTTGACGTATCGCTTCAGCGATGACAGCATCGTATCGGCGTCATCAATTTATGCTGAAATATATTTCTTCAAGGATTCAAACGAGTAGAAAAAAGCGAAAAACTATATTTCATGAGCCCCCTTAATATTGACAGAATTTTATCTTCATGCAAAAAAGTAAGTTTGATGAGGCTAAAGGCGGCTTGAACTATATTACACACTTTCCTTAACGGTCAATATGGCCAGTTTCGGGATTTTTTTTAATTCGTCATAAGTCGACTTCTGAAGAACGCAGCGCCTCGGCAATGATGAGAAAAAGTTTTACTGTGTATACGATACGCCACTGACCCGGCCCGAGCCGGTCTCGAACCCACTATCCCTGGAATTGCTCTCGAAGATGGAGTCCCATGCGCTGATACTGGCCGGGTCAAGTTCTTATTTGTATCACAAAACGCAGGACTGTTTTACGTACCGCTGGTATTACTCGTGATTTCCCAATAATTGTTTTGGACGGCGAGTCGGAAGAATGTCAAGCGGACATTGACTTCATTGAACCAGATAGCTCGTCTAGTTAAAAACTGACTGAAAGACGTAAAGTGTATAAGCTCCTTGAGGGCCCGTTTTCTCTTATCTCCTTACCTCTTTTTTTTTAGAAAAATAACCATGAAGTTGTTTCCAATAATTATTTTCAAAATGTTCAACTGGTAGATATGGGAAACGCTAAGGGGTAGTTTTTATCAAGGCTTTGAATATTATTCATTCAGTTAATACGGATACAGGTACAGATTACCTAGTCCTATTGTTAGTGATTATTTCCGTTAATTTTGGGCTTAAACTGCCAAACGGCAACGAGGTGACAATTTCTGCGCTACACTGTTGCACAAATTTATCACTGTTTATAACCGGCGTCACAGTGACTGGGATTTGTGCTGATGCAATTTGCCTCCGCCATGCCGGCGAAACTTGTACTGGAGAGGATTAATTTAGTATTAAAGATGTGCGGTTTCGGCAACAATTGGCAAGTCGTGTTTATCACCAAGGGATTAGGGTATACACGATGGATCGAACTGAATAAAGGGCCATTGCTGCTGCTCGCCCTGATACTACAACGGCCACCAGTGCTAGCACGGAGCGTCATAGCCGAGTATTTGCGGCTGTGCCACCTAAAGTTAAATATCGCGATTAACTGTAATCTGCTCAAAGGGATACTTAGCAACATACAACACTAATGGCCCTCCGTGGCTACGACTAACAACGCCAACTGCTGGTTATACCAACTAAATGCATTTGTATCTATTTGTACGAGTCGCGTCTGGAATGCATAACTTATACGAAGTCGGCTTACGACAAGAGGAGGGAAGCACCAGATGAGCGGAGTATAAAATAGTGCTGACCTACGCAACAGAAAGTGGGAAGCTAGTTGTTGTCTAGTTTTCGCGTCCCGAAAGATAAAGTGCGTTTCAATTGGGTGCATTATCCTTAATCTCGTATTTCCCAAGTACTGCTCAAAATGCAAAACTCATACGGTTTTGGACATGGCCCTGCTAAGTCAGACATTTGGCTCACATTAATTTGGTTCACTGTCGCGGAATGCAATCCTGCAACAGTTCCTCCGCGTATCGGCTCTATTCCTTTCGAAGTTGAACTAAACCCAAGAGAACTTCTAAATCAATATGAACTGCCAATCACGCCATAAAGACATGCACAGTTACTTGACGGGCGGCCATGATAGCCCACCTCAAGGGTGATTATAAGCCACCAATGTATACGCATACAAACTTTTTGGGGAAATGCCGCTGTCCACTTTCCTCCTTCCCCAGGCTCCCCTTTTCGGGCAATTTGTACTTCGAAGTCTTCAGACCGTCGAGCAAGTCTGATTCTTCAGAAAAAATAAGCAAAAACTTACGAAATCCTCCAGATTTAAGAGATCATCCATCAAGAAGCGACAGCTCGTCGACTTAACACCACCACACCACAACAACCACCACCACCACCACATCCAACGGCTTGCCGACGATCTTATCTGGATTAGTCACAAGTTGCGTTGCCTATCGTCTCCCGCAATTCCGAAAGCAGTTACAACGCTAGTTGATCGACAATGCTCCTCAGGCCCGTCACTTTGTCACATCGCCGGCTTCAAGTCTAGGACGATCACTACAAAGTTCTGTCCCATCCCCCATGACTCCCCCTTCGACGAGCTTGAATGACACGAGGGTTGATCTTCCTTCTTCTTGTCACATCGACTGATTCCGTCGTCGTTTTGTCCACTGCGATCGAGGTCTTCTAGATTGATTGTAGATAAGAGGTGGTCGTTTGGTCTTGAAGGATCCTTTCTGCACTGCGACCTATAACATCTTTTGTGCGTGACCATGCTTCTATTTAATGTCCCAGGAAATCCACCTCCTCGCCGAATCAGATGATTTCCTTGGGAGACTTACCTCTGATGTCTGCGGGTCTCAGTTTCACACCTCCCAGCAGCGTAAGTCTTTTCTGTGCCAAAGCTTCGCACTCGCAGAGTAAGTGCACGGTGGTTTTATCTGCCGATGCACAAAGCCTGCTAATAGATGAGTTATCCTTACCCATTTTTTGCAGGTAATATCTCACTTCGCAATGTCCAGTGAGTAGACCCGTGAGTAGTCTTATTTCGTTCTTAGAGAGCGACAGGATGAGCTACGTCTTTGTTTTGGAGAGCGCAATAAGCTGTTTGGCTTGTCGTTGGCCTGGAATGCTCTTCCGGTAGGCCTCTATCTGCCTATTCTCCCATTAATCGACTTCTGTCCTTATAAGGGATGACGACATCCCACATGTGGGCTCCGGTCCAATAAATGTTGTTTAAGCTCTTTTTTTCGCAAGGGCATTCGCTTCTTCATTTCCCTCGATATCCTGGTGGGCAGGTACCCACATTGAAGTGAGTTTGTTGCTCTCAGCCAGCTGTATGAGTGATTTTTTGCAGTTCCAGGTGGTTTTTGACTTACAGTCATAGGCCTCCAAGTGCCTTAAAGCCGCCTGGCTGTCTGTGGCAATGCAAATTCTTGCTCTTTTGTACTGTCTGGATAGGCATACCTGGGCACACCTCTTCATCGCCAGTAATTCGGTTTGTAGAGTGGACAGAAACCTTCCCACAGGCAGTGATTCTCTATACTTCGGGTCATATATGTCTATCCCGGCTCCTTCCTCTCTCACGGATCCGTCTGTGTACCAGATCATGCTGTTTTTCTGCAGCCGGGCCACCCTCCGGGCGCTTTCTTGGCGGTCATTTACGACCACTTCATGGGTAGCCCCGAAGTCGTACTCAACTGGCATTAAATCCCTTGGACTCGTGAGGAACTGCTCCCTTATTGAGTCCAATAGTTTTAAGTGTCCTCTTCTTAGGTTTTTGGGTCCTATTCTGAGAGCACTCACTAGTCTTTTTTTTCCACTTGTTTGTGCAGTGGAAGTAGGTCCAGCAAAACCTCCATCGCTGCTGTAGGAGTGGTTAACATAGCTCTCGTGATACCTAGACAGGCAAGTCTCTGAAGCTTCTGTAGCTTCTGTTGGCTTGTTTTTTGTCTAGTTTTATCCCACCAAACGAGTGAGGCAAACGTGGTGATCGATCTATCAACCGTCATGTACGACCAATAGATCATACCTGGTTTCAGACCCCAAGTCCTTCCGAAGAGTTTGCGGCATATCCAGAACGCCGCTGTGGACTTCGAAATTGTCTTGTTCAGGTGAGAGTTCCAGGTGAGTTTTCTATCCAGGATGATTCCCAGATATTTGACCTTCTCGGAAAACCCAATGTTAGTTCCCCTCAGTACCGGAGCAGTCAGTTCGACTTTTCTGCGGCGTGTGAACGGAATTATCACAGTTTTGGCCGGGTTGATGCTAAAGCCCTCTTCCAAGCACCATTGATTAATAGTGTTTCCCTGGTCGAGGTCCCCTGGTTTTGTCCCAGTGATGGCAACGCAATTTCAGGTTGTTAACGTTAGCCAACGGCTAGACGATGGCGGCGAGAGGCATCAAGCAACCCTTCTCAGTTACCGGAGATCGGAGGAGGTGTTTTGGAAATTGTACCGAATGAATCAGCCGCATTATTGTAGGTACTTACCTAGGGGCTGTATAGCTTCAGATTCTGTTGTGGGGTACAAAATTTGCTAGATTCAATGCTTTTTGAATACCTAGCAATCTAATGTTTTGCGTAGTATTTATTTAAACATCGGGCTGCGATAAAGTACAGGTAGGTACCAGTAGAAAACCAAAATATGAATGGTTCAGGAATAGTGTTGAGTTTGTGAGCGTAAACTCTATTTTTTTCGAAGAAAGGTATTCAAGAGCCTCAATCGCTAGATTTGGCGGTTGCAACAAATGTATTGTTTCTAGCGTTGGATGGCTAGTCGCTCCGTCATGCGTTATCTTGAAACCAGATCTCATCGATTCGATAGTCGATACAACTGCTTTCAACTCATGTCTAAAAAATTCAGTTATCAAAGCTGTATCATTCATGCTTTGATAATGAATTGAATTCCCAGTTTCAGCATTTTTCGCTATTGCTTTATTGTAGGACCACTTCCTCTTAGACTTCAGCCATAGCATTATGTCTTCATTGTATTATCAACATTTGCTATCGTACTGTACTTTTTGTTTGGGATTCGAATTCTCGGGCATGTTTCTTTGTAAGGTATAATATGCCACATGTATGTTCCTTTTTTTCAAGCACTGCAAGAGCTACAGCATCGACCCTATAAAATCAAGCTTCTAGCTTCAGAGTATGGCTTTTAGCATATAACTTGAATTGTGCCAGTATATAGGCAATCAATAATTCACCACAAGCTCCGAATTCGGGAATGCTATAGATCTTCCTGTTGATTAAATACCTGAATTCAATAAACACAGGCAAATAAAGTGCCGGTACTCAAACCACATTATTCATTCGCAGAGATGAGAACGACCAAATTCGACTTCAGATAAACCGGTGGTGATGACGTTTCCTATGACAGTGACACTGGTGTACGAAAGAATCCACCATATCGGTACGTAACGGCACCTAGGTATGTGAAATGCAGGAAAGAAAAATCTTTCTGAATGACCACTGCATTGCAACATATCTTTAGAATCCCCGCTTGAAGCAAAAGACCAGTTCGAAGAGAGTATTTGTTAACCTATACAACCTCTTACATGCAGACGTAAGGTCCATAAATTCCAGCAACGGCCCGGCGTACGTGGAGCGAATTTAACCCGTTCCTCTATCAATAATTGAAATTGATAAGAAAACTTTATCACATTTATTGGTTTATCTTCGAGGGCAGCGTGATGACTTATTTAGCGGCACGGCAACGGCCCACCGGGGCAATAAAATTGACCATAATGGCAACATCCTCGAGAATCGCTGGCCACTTGTCATGAACGTAAAAAAGCAAAAGTCTGCGACCAGAGGGCTAGAGCGAGCAGTATGTTATCAATAAAAAAAAATTCTTAATTCATCCGTAGCACTGATCTCTCAACGAAGGTTTGTTGTGGAAAAAGAGTGTCACAAACGAGGTCACAAAGCATTCACGACGGACTATTTAATGGTAACGCTTTAGTTCAAAAGACCGAAGGTTTACGGATACCTTCGAATTTTCATGTTTCATGCATGTTTGAAAACTTGAAAAAAACCATACCGGGCGGATGAGAGCAGTATTCTAGTATGTTTCTTTCTGAGTTCCGAACATGAAGCCCTGGAATGTGAAAATTTGGAGTACGTAAGTACAGGGTGTTCACGATAAAATTCACCCCCCCCCCCCTCTAGGAGATTCCCCTTTGAGATATTTTGAAAAAGTAAAAACTTTTTCTCACCAATTTTTCCCAGGGTCTTGAATCGATCGTCTAAAAATTTTCAATTGGTACCGTATACCGGCACCGTATATGGCATGTAACTTTTTTATTTCAAATGCAACACCCTATATTTTATTACGTCATTTGATGAAGCCTTTCTTTCTAATTACAAAAATATATCACATTTATGATTCATTTTGACAAGGAAGCTGTCAAAAAAATGATAAAATAGGTAGTCAAATAAATTAAAAATTAAAATTACGCGACATCCTGTATTAGGAACGAATTTATCCATGCAGAGTTGAATTCTGCAGATTAAATGCTGCGAGAATAACTTTTTTTTTAAGTGAACTGTAGAAACCAAAGCCATCTTGCCGCGAACAAAATTATTTGACTACCTATTTTATTATTTTTTCGACAACTCACTTGTCAAAATAAATCATAAGTGTCATATATATATATATATATATTTGTAATCAGAAAAAAAGGCTTATTCAAATAACGGAATGAAATATAGGGTCTTGCATTTGAAATAAAAAAGTTACATATCACACCGTCTATACGGTACCAATTAGAAACTTGTAGAGGATCGATTTGAGGTCCATGGGAAAAATCGTGAAGAAAAAATTTTAAGTTCTTCAAAATATCTTCAGGGGAATCTACTGGTGGGGGGTGAATTGTATCGTGAACACCCTGGACGTAGGTGAAAACCTTGGATATCTTCTAGACTAAAAGCTGATTTCAGTTGGTTGGTGATAATCATTATTGTGTTCTGTATTGGATCTGTCGATTTCGATGAATAACATTGAGGGAGAGTTTTCCCAAACTACCGTGATTGCTCTAGAATATAGCCCAGCGTTTGCGCATGGCATAGAGATGTTTCCGCACACTCCGGCGCATGCTCAGATAGCCACAGCGAATCGGTGATTGCAAGTATCTCAGTAGCTTTCTTGTATAAACAATAAAGTAGAAGTAAAAGTGGGAAAAAACACTGAAGCAATCACCAAACACACAGAACTTGTTTGTTTCCACAAACGCCATCGATTTTTCATTATGTTACAAACATTCCCGCGCCGCTTGACCACTTACCAGTGAGTCCTCTGTACCCTCAGAGCGGCTCCAAATGAAAAGCCTCCAAATCGAAGCCGGTGATTTTCTTTCAACTCTTTGAAGTACGGTGGAAGTGGATTATGAAATGAACCACTTCGAGGTACCGTGGCGTGGTGCAAATTTTATACCACCTTTCTAAATTATTTTGTCAAGATGTATGTCTGTTTAAAATAACAAAAATAAAAAAATCTAAATTCAACCCTCTCTTTATAGCTCAAAAATACGGTGAAATAGTATATTACGTAACAAGAGTAGTAAGTAGCATATTACGCACGCAGGGAAAAGTTGCACACGAGCGAGCGTAGCGAGCGAGTGTAGTATTTCCCTGAGTGCGTAATTGCTTTACTACTCGTGTCATGTACAGTACTTTACCTACGACCCCAATCCAAAGCGGTATTGTAACTTTGTGAGGGGCCCAGATTAATTTTCAGAAATCCAAGGTAATAAAACAGTCCTACATCAACAATAACAGTAGATATTGACTTAGGAGCTATAATTAACGTGGAATGTAGCCAGTGGTATTGTAAACGGCAAAAATTATAGGTGAAAAAGCCACGTATTTCTTGGAATACCTACGATTTAAGTTCTTCCCTGATTCAAAATTCAAATGAAATCCCGCCGTATGCAGATTGTCAGTGTGCCTTGACACTCTTGACAGGAGGAGCACGCACCCCACCGCAGGTTCGTCTGTCGTCATCCGTGTTCATAATATTAATATCCGTGTTCATAGGATACTAGGTTTTGCTCAATTTAGAGCGTTTATAGCGAATAATTGCTCCAGTTGATTACTTTTATTGTATTTAAATAAGAATAAAGCTTAGTTTATGATGAGCGATTTTTTGCCGCGATTTGAGCTGAGCTGAGCGGAGCGGAGCGATTTTTTTGCCTAGGCCAATTACGATGCGGGGACGTGACATCATGAATGGACGGGATTGGTCCAGACAAAAAAAAATCGCTCAGCTCAGCTCCGCTCCGCCGGGTATCGCTCATCATAAACTGAGCATAATAGTATTATGTATCTCATATTATACACTTTTGAAAACTAAAATTACAGTAAATCGGAGAAGAGGTAGGTACTTTGAGTGGTGTTTACGGCCATCAGATTAATCCAATGTCAAAGACGGATAGCATTTTCAAACTCTGGTGTCTGCTGGCTCGGTGGTTGTCTGTTGTACAACGCTTTCCGTCGAGACCTGGAAGAAAAGCACCCACAAATCGATTATTTGAAATTGAGTGTTCACTTACTGTGCCTAAAGCGAGGCCTGAGGTGTTAGAAGCGTACCTACCTATAGCCATTCAATTATTCGTTCGAGGTGGTGATATAGCTTGATTACAACACTGGGACATGAATACTGGACAGCAATAAATAGTATTATTTGAAAATTATCGAACTTAGGTAGGCAGGCAGCAGAGTACCTGTCATCAGACATTTGATGCTTGTTGTAACTGTCTAATTTTTACACCTACTTGATCCCAAGTTGTTGGTGACTGCGGGCACTCGTTGCATTGATATTTTGTATCTTTTTTAATAAATCTCGCAAAATTATTGTGATCAAGTAAAAACTAAGCCCTATAAATGCAAGCTAAAATTTAATCAAGAAATTCTTAAATACCTCACTTGGAAAAATAATCTAGACGATTTTGTTGTTGATACATCTCACTTCTATGGCCATGCCTTCGCTGCGAATATATACAGCTAGTCTTGCTTATGCTTTCGGTGTGAGAGGTGCTACCGGGGCACGCGTCAGGTTCCCGTGAAATGCTCCCATTTTTGAATGTGAATTATTTGAGAATGTCTTTCGATCAAAATTCCCCCAACATCAGGAACATAAATTCCCTAACTGTGCGATTTACTTTACCATTACCGCACGCTGTGCGATTTACTTTACAGAATACGTCACGATGTGCGTAAGGGCTCACTTACTTAGGTTCCGGGTTGTGGGGTATACGACACTTACGGTAGTGGTCGTAGGTAAAATTCATAAAAGTTTTTCTTGTTATTCTCTTTTTTCATTTGATCTAAGTTCGAATCGTTTTGAATATATTCTCGTACCTCACAACAACACAACAAAATAACTTCGGCTCCAGATGTTTTATGGGAAAATCACCCTGACTTGTCGTGCCGAGTACTGTAGAGAGTTCATCTTGGAAAAAAGAAAGTTTTTTCGGGTCAAATAGAGACCCTTGGATAGCGCGCCTAAAAGTTGACTATCTTCGGTTGTGATCGGTTTTTCTCGGTTTATTTCTTTTCGCCTGTCTATACAAGTATGTGGTCTATACCGATGGAGATATAAAATGGAATCTAAATGCCAGTTGAAAGCCGGTGAATTGGTGGTTTTGGCTTCGATTCAGAGGCCTTTTAGTCGGAGCCGCTCTCAGCGAACTATACAGAGGACTCTTAACCTCAATATTTGCTGTTTGGTGTTCGAAACGATGACTGCTAAAAGAAGGAACTGTAAATAGTCGGGTAAAAGCAGGATAACTTCCCAAAAGTCCAGTGGCGTAGCCAGAATTTGACGGCGGAGGGGGCGAAGTCAACACGATGGTGCAAGTGCGCGGGCAGGTGAAATTTTTTGGACATAATAATAGTTATGTTGATAATATTCGGCATATTGCAGGCGTTTTGCGATTTGTTTTTTTGCTTAGGACAAGTAGGTACTTATCTACTGAAGAAGCTTTTTTCACAAAAATTTAGCTTCTTGAGAGATTTTGTCAGAAAATCGGTCTTTTCTGAATCAGTAATTAGATGTAGCTACATGCTACATCCTTTGACTACGTGAAAAAAATAGCTGCTGGATTTGGTAGAGGTTTTTGTGTTGACAGTTTTGCACTCCTTGCAGTGTACTCCATCCACAAAAATGTCTTATGAAAATTATGACATCAGAACGGGCTCAAGAAAAAAGAAGTTGACCATAATCATCTTGAGTTGAATGAGATTGTCATATTTATTTCCACAAGAAAAAATTGTTTCAAGTGAGAAAAAAATTGCACGTTTGCCGAGGGAATTGCATCCTTTTCAGCCGCTCAAAATTGCACTGGCGTGTCAGCAAACACTATCAATGGTTTGATTGAGTCATATGGTTCGACAATAATTATAACAATCTCCATTATTTATTTATTCCAACTCATTCAAGATACAGACACATTTTTTATGTTCAATGGTCGGAAGGTATTCTCGAGCGGCAAACGTGAGCACAAGCCAACCACAGATTACGACCATTAGTACCATAGTCATCGTAGTCTCTCTGCTGTACATCTAGGAATAAATCGCCATCTGTAGGAAAACGGGTGAAGTCAACCACTCGACCATAAAAATTCAATACCAAAAAAAAACTATTGTAACATCTAGGGAGCGGATTTATATGCAGTAAAAAAGCTCAAAATATGCATTTTATATGCGCTTAAAAAGTATCAAAATATGCGGTGAAAATGTTCAAATAAAGAGCAATATATGCGAGTAAATATGTGATATAAGCTGTAAAAATAGTGAAAATTTTAGCATTTACATGTAAAATCAACCAACCAACTTTGACCACCAAAGTAAAAAACAAATTTCTTCCAAAATTTTAGATTATTTTTTTCTTGAAATGGAAAAATCGTGATTTTCTAGCATTAAGTATATAGATGAAATTGACAAAATGTTGACAAATTCAAATTATATTCAGTTATATGCAAAAATATGGACTAAATATGCGGCTATATCACATTATATGGACTAACAATTTGTATGCGGTAAAAAGTCAAAATAATAAATTATATGCGAAATAAAACTTGGTATTTATATGCCGATCACGTTTTAAATTCAGTAGAAATTAAAACGCGGTTGGCCATGTTCCCTAGGGTGTAACGGACGCTGACGGACCAAGTTACGTGAAAACGGGCTTTTTGTGGCGAAGTCCAGTGAGGGTAGGAAATTTTGACATGAAATGCCAATTCTGGCGTTTCCTTGCATCATATTCCGCTACAGTGTTGCCTTGGCTGTTATGACTGTTATCTTGTCAGAATGGCAGGTAAGAGGTAAGGTAAGTGACAAAGTGCCGAGCCGTTCTAGGTTTTAGACACTAGGCCTTCATTTCTGACCATACATTAGAACAATTTTCTCAACCTAGTATATAATATGATGGTATATTATGATTTACTATTTTATTTAAAAAAAAAACTGTTCACCAGTCGCCCATTTAAACTGGAGAAAGTCTACCAAAATCAAGACGTCTTGAGCGTTCATACAATCTTGCAACAGCGCTGTACTCGATTGACAATACGAATTCAAGGTCATCTGAGGAAATATTGATCCAACATTACAAATTTGAGCATCCCCAAATATCGCAGAATTGCCAACTTGGCGTGCAAAAATTACCGTTCTAAAGCTGAATTTAAAAGCTGATCGGCATATAGGTTCCTTATCGATGGAAGCGTCAAACTGCAAGTCGACAGTTGCATCCAACTTAGCGAATAGAACATGTAAAAAATTATAAATCTACTATCTCTTACTTGCCATGTATTCGTCCCCGGGTGAAGTTTTTCTTTTATCTGGCAAACTATTGCAATATCTACTACAAGCCATCACCTCACTTCCAGAAGCTTGCCTCTGCTGGATAATTTGAGCACTGTTGGTATCTACAAGGAAAATAATCTTAATCAGAAACCGACCAATCGATCATGAAACGTTTGCAAAATTCTTGGTTAGGTTCGTTCCATTAGACTTCAACCTGTATAAAATGGATGAGCTCAAATTGAAAGGTAATTTTTGGTCGAAATCATATGGAAGTATTTCAAGTCGTTACAAAGTAGTTATCAACCATTCCGTGGTATTTGTGACGTCACATTGCACCACTTTGAAGACAAGCGAATAGGCCAGTCAAATTAGAACAATTTTTTCCGTTCGAGGGAAAAAACTGTTGGAGTTTTGGAAATTTGATAGTAATGTCCAGTAAGGTGTTCCAAGAATCGATTGAGGTATAGCTTCATATATCTTCACGAAGTCGTAGTTTTGACGCTATGCCCCAGGACTTGTTTAGAGAAAATATTGAAAAAAAAAAACAACGTGAAAAATCACTCACAAAATATAACGAGTTTCATCTATGCTGAGTAAACCTCTCAAAAAGCCGTCGAAAAGAGCTTAGTCGTACCAGTTGAATTTAGTTGAGGAAGCTTATTTTTGTGGGTGAAATAGTACATACAGGGTCCGGCAGACAGGACTCAAGTACATTTTTTATCGTTGAAGGTACAAGAAAACCAAATAGTTATTGCAATTATTTCTTTTTAGATGAAAGAGTAGCATGAGAAATTTCACTGTTGAAATTGACAGTTTTCGAGCAATGATGTGAACAGTCTCAGACTGGATCTTTTGTACTGAATAATTCTTGACTTAAGATCAATTACCATCGTGCAAAGACGAAAGTCCCTCGCGTCCTAGCAATTTTTTTGTGGGTGGAAAAGTGGAAGGAAAGGTACAGTTAAGAAGGCAAAGAATGATTTCATATGTCATTCAGACAAGTGTGCTGAAGAGCAAATTAAGGGGACATATTTTTTGGTCGATGAAATTTCCCAAGTTTGTAGTCAAGTTTATAGTTTGTGAACATAGAATTGGTTTTTGGTGGTTGGATTTTCTATAACCATTCCAATAAATTGATATCGCGAAGTGTGAAGTCTTTTTTGCCAGACTTTGTATTGATTCCTGGTTTTCAAAAAATAGTTTTCTTACTTCCAACGGCCGTTTCTTCAGGTGAAGCTTCTCTTTGTACACCAGGATTCACTGGGGTGGCGTACTGAACAAAGCAATCGATATGAACAAACAGTCAAATAAAAATGTTATACGTAAATGTATAAAATCAAAAAGAGAAACTCACCGCAACTACTACTGCTACAGTTAAAGCTAAGGCTACCACGGTGATTGTCTTCATGTTGATTTCTTTGTGGGCTAATTGCATTTCTGATGGTCAAACAAATCCAACGAGTTTTTATATTAAAATTTGACTCGTTATTATTTATTGGCTATTGTTATTTGGTAGGTAGGTGCTAAGTCCTAAAATATTTATTTGTTGTAAAAAGGTACTTACCTATTGATTTTCATGTTAATTACATAGGATAAAGTGTTATTGTGACTGTACCTAGAAAATGACTACAAAAAGGATTTGTCATAATTTAAGCGCACGTAGAGCAATCCAAAATTATGAGAAACACCTTGGTAATTTATTCCCTGGAATGTCTCATAAGGCAGAGTAGTACAGTACAAGGTTGTGGTTAGCTAGAAAAAAAAAACAACTTTGAGAAAGTTGCCAGAATGTTATCAAAATAACCAAATGGAACCAAGTAGCTTCAACCTGAAAATGAACGAAGAACATGACATTTTCAGTTTCGAAATAAATATTTTCGAAATAAGAAGCACTTTTTTTTCAATTCGTCAAGAACATACTTTGTACTTGCTAGACAGCTGTTGTTGAGTGTTCATATTCTCTTTCATATTTTCGGCTAACAGGTGACTGCTTGACAGTGGTTCTGCTGGCTCAAAATCAAGTCAAAGAGTATTCCTTAGTTTTCCTCGCTCCTTACATCATCAATGATTGAATTTCTGTTCGATCTGAAGATGAGCCTGATGAGCCCACTTGGAGGGGTTGAATCTAATGTTTGACAAATCAATGAACTGTGGTGCTGACTCCAGGGTAGAGAAGTGATTATTATTATTATTATTATTATTATTATTATAAAGATTATTATTATTATTGGAAACCTAATCTACAAAAGTGCCATCATGTCAAATCTCACAAGCCGGACTTTTCGTCAGAAACACAATACAAATACGCAAAAACAGAACGATATCGATTTATCACTTGGCGGGACCTTTGTAACCACTGACGTATAATACTAGACGGATCTTTCCTATACCCATTACACACTGTGTTGACGCGCGAGAACCGCTAGGACCAGAGGAAAGTGGGGGGGCGCGGGAGTTTGTTATCAGGACGCCACATTGGCGTGCTTGCAGCGTTTTCTTTATGTTAAGGGGGCAAGACAAATGAAGGTCCAAAATAACGTCAATGTATGCTCCCGGTATGCCGAAGCTTTGCACACCTGGCACTGCTGCACCATTATTACCTCGCGAAATAAGCGAAATATCAAACGAAACGACAAATAATAATGAGCGAAAAGCGTCAAAGAAATGGGACCGCTATGGTGTGACGTGTGACAGCATGCAATGCGATCAGCTGACCGCAGCGCGCGACTCATAACAAGCCGCTCCCACAACAAGGTGCTACAATACGAGGTGTGATCACTTGGAATTCAATCCCTACTCTCTACCTCTACTC
The DNA here is from genome assembly GCA_949128115.1 of Anaspis maculata. Classification (NCBI taxonomy): domain Eukaryota; kingdom Metazoa; phylum Arthropoda; class Insecta; order Coleoptera; family Scraptiidae; genus Anaspis; species Anaspis maculata. The sequence goes on from OX421965.1 coordinate 40,908,657, forward strand.
CTACTTTACTTCTTAATTTTCAATTAGACATGGAAAATCTTTTCAAGAAATAGTACAAAATTGAGTATCTTGACGATTTGGAGTGAAAATCCACACATTGGTCCTGCATTCATTAAGCGGACTCACCTCAGTTGATATACTTGCATATTGTTATTTTCCTGACGTCGGCCATACTGGATTTAGGTTTTGGCCGCATGCACGGATGTAAACAACTCGGTCTAGTATTATACGTCAGTGTTTGTAACGAACTGTCCACAGTCTAAATTATCTTACAACGTATTCTTCTCCTATCGTAACGATCCCTTTGAAGGAGTTTAAGTGGACAAGACCCTTAGGGCTCATTTACATAGAATTGTAAAAGCAACGTTAGTGTAAAAGTTTGGACATTTCATGCGTGGGGCCGAAACCACAACGAAAGCAGGTTGCTAGTTTCCGTTTTAGACGCCCACAACCTGCTTCGTTGTGCGTTTTCGGCCTCATGCATGAAAAGTACAAGTCTAAACTTCTACACTAACGTTTTCTATGTAAATGAGCCATTATTCTCATGAATATGATGTCGCTCAGAAACTCCTTCATCTGGAGTTGGTTTCTTTATCACTTTCCCTGATCACTGTATGATCTCCCGGAACCTTCATACTCATCACCGGATAAGTTCAAACTTGATATTAGGGTCGGTAATAGCAAGCCGTCTCAAGTTCCAAAACAAATTGAATGGAATGAATGATATACCTGAGAACTTTAGCAACACAATTAACTTGAACGCATCAATTTTACGTTTCTTTTGCCCTTATCCATTATTCATTGATCTCGCTTTACGATGCATGGACGGTAGAAAATGCAAAAATTTACGTTTGTGGTGCCAATCTGACCGCTCGTGCTGGCGGTCCGTGAAGGATTTGTTTCTCGAACGAGCGCGGGAGCTTTTGAAGTTTTGTTTTACGAATGACGGCTGTGGGTGGCGGTGACTGGATGCCTAGCCGGCTACAAACTTTCTGGAGTTGAGCCGCACAATGTCACCATACCTCCATTACCACCGCCGACTATACCCAGCAAAGACTCTGTGAAAGGCAAAGGCCGTGACGTTATACTTTTGGGCCAAGCCAGCTAGCGAGAGCCGGGCAAGTTTGCAGAACAAAACAAAGACAATAAAAGTAAATTAATTGCCGCCCTGTAAAACTTCCATAATCGCCTTCCCTCTTTACCGAAAACTTACCGGGCGCTTGATGCACGGGAACGTGCACTCGAAATACACTACATACTTGCATCGCAAAATATTCAGGATGCCGCTCGCAATAAACTTTGCCTGCATGTGTATGTGAATGCGGAAGGCCCTTGAGACCTCAGAGGACTCGTGCAATTCAGAAAACGTAATGATTAAAATAATTCAGTAGCAGTTTTGTTTTATTTGGGTCAGATGGAAATTATATTTTGACTAGATTAATGCTCATTCTCCTCATTCCCACACAAGGGAATATACAGTGGGATCAACAACAACAAAACGTTGAGGGTTGGCTCTAAAAACCAGAATATTTATCAATTTGAGCGACGCATTAGCTGAATAACCAAATTAATGACAATTCATCTACTTTCTACCAACATGACTATGATTTTTTACACGTACCGCTCAATCAAAAACTTCTTACTCAAGGGAGGCTGTAATCCTGGTCACTGGCAGGCAAACGAGGCTGATTTTGGCCAGGCCACAGCCTCCCTTGAGAAAGAAAGTTTTTGATCATACGGTACTTTCTTCAGTTCACCTTAATTTTCAATAGGTACAATCAAATCGAATATTATACATAAGATCTCTCTATCTATAGCAAACTTGTACTTGCAACTATAGGTAAGTACTTATCCTCCTAGGTAATAATAATTGTATTATTGATGACTTATCAATCAACGGAATTAGGTACTCCACTAACATGCAAAGGCAAACATCGATATGTTGGCATTAAGTAGACTCCATGAATGGTGGATCTGTGGAGATAAAGTTGCAAGCTGTGGTAACTGAAAGGCATTCCTACTTAGACATGCCAGAGTAATCACATTAAAATTGTTACGGAGTTTGTGCATCAAGTTTCCAAGTTCAGGATGAAATCTAAATCTACGTAAGTATCTACCTTTCCTTCAGGTCAATTCTAAAACTCGTAGTCAAGTGATCAGTACGTCGTCAATAATTCTATCACAACGACTGTAACAGTCTCATTGGTGCAGTTTACATTCGTTTTTAAAACAGAACGATATTATCAGCAACCGCACACTCCGCTTTTCTCACTTATTTCAAGTTTATATACTCCATCATCATCATTCCTCTGCAACTACATTCTATCATAGGTACTACTTCAGGTATATTGAACAGAATCAGCATCAACTTTAAGCCATATTTTCCTAGGTGGATATTTGATTATTTTTGGTGCTATTGCCTCATGCCCGCCGCCTTTTCCAGCTTTATCATTTTAACAGCATCCAATAGGTATCTCTTCCTCCGTTATATCTCCTTCCTTCCTCCTACTTGAGTCTGCCCATGGTGGTTTTGTCAAATTATTTTCTTCTCTTCTGTCCCCTCCTTCCCGAATCTTCAAAAGTTCTTCAAAGTATTCTTTATATCTTGTAGTCATATTCTCTTGATGTGTAAGCCTATTTCCTGATCAGTTTCCAGTGAATTTTTTCCGTGCCTCTTTTTATTCCTTTTAATAATGCCTTACGGGAGAGTCTCTGGTTTCCCCTACTGTTTGTTCCCCTTTTATTCTTCTCCAAATTCCCCCTACTTTTCAAAATTTGTTTTGAGTACCTCCTCTTCCACTTGTTCATCTGTTCTTCACACTTTCTGATAAGTTTGGAATTTTGGCTTTTCCTGTTCACCTTGCATCAACTTCTTGCCGCTTTTCTTATACTTTCTTCAAATCTGGCCCACTTCACATTGAATGTTATTGTCTTTGCTCTTTCTTTTCATCTCTTCACCTCCTACTCAATTTTTCTTCTCAACTTCCTCCCAGTATTCCTGTGAATTACTTATTTGTTCAACTTTTGCACGGTATGTTATTAAACTGATGTATATTCTGAATTATTACTGTTTATCTGGCTTGTGGCTTAGTAACTTCACCCTAAACTAACCCGTGAGAAAACTTAACGACGTCTGGCAGGAGTTTGTGAAAACCAGACGTCGGATTTTGACGGGGTATTTTTTGAAAAAAATTCGCAAACGAACCGCAATACAAGTTGACGATGGAAAATTTCCAAAATTTCTGCCAAATTTGAGGGGGATTTTTCGAAAATTCATAATTCATTCCAATTTTTCCCAGGGAATCGTCATTTCAAATAATTCGTTCGAGATTTCTTGATACATTTTGGCGGCGAAAACTCGGATTTTCGGGCAGAATTTCGAGAAACTTGGTGTGAAATGCCGACCGGAGGGTTTCGAGAACTCACTATCGTCTGGTGCGAGCCATTCGTCGTGGCTTTTCTTGGAATTTTGCCGAAAAATGTTGAAAACGTACACGGCCCGGCCAAATCTGACAGAAACGTCATCATTGACGCTGTTGGTTTTGGGAAAATCTCGACAACACCTCGGGGCATTTGAACAGTGTTTTTGGAAAAAACGTACCGTGTCAGCGTGCGACATTGAACCGTGGTCTAGAGGGGGCTTTTCAGCGTCTATCGGACACCAAAAACCAAAGAATTCTTCAAATTCGACGGCACTTTGATAAAATTTCCCAGACCGGGACAGACGTTGACGGCGTAATATTTCACAAAAACAGGCGATTGATGGGGCAAAACACGTCTGGTAGGTACTCACAGTATATTTGCACTAGAGCCCGATTTTTACCGGCTTCACATTTCGAGAAAAGGCCCTTTTTTCCATTTCCAGACACATCTCGTGGCGTCGTCAATGTCTTGTTGTCACGTCTTGTTTATTGTTCTCTACGAAATCCCAGATAATTCCATCGGACCTTCTGGTCAGATCTTTAGAAAGGGTCCATGCTTCTATCCATATGCGTTCTATTACGTCTTTGTAGTCCATTTTATCGAAATCTGTGTGCAACTTTTCGCATCGATACGGTCGACCTAGCGTCGGACTGCCACTGTCACTTTTGCCAACAGCACCGCGCGCCTCCGTTCACTAGATGTTAACGCGAATCTGTCAAACTCGCGCCACCGTTCGCCGAATTCTCAAGTCACATTCATCGTCGTGTTTGCGTTTTTTTTTGCGTGATCTGAACCAAAAACATAGACGACCGTCGACCAGATCCAATTTGTTGCTTTTTTATTCGAAATTTCATGGTATTTACCCTTTTGTGAGCGTTCGCTATTTAATTGTTTCAATAGGTTTGTTCCATCAGCAGTCTTTGACTGTCCGTGGACGTCAGCAGCCTGCGCATTACGATTTATGAAGTAACAGGCTGCTGACGTCCACGAACAGTCAGGGACTGCTGATGAAACAAACCTAATTTCAAACACAACGAATTTTCCTTTGTCAGATTCCGATTTTTGACGTCTCCAGGGGCCACCATATTGAACTTTTCCATTTCTCAACCGATCGGATTGGATTTTTCAACCTGTACTTGCATTGGGTGGGCATTCGAGATGCCTGTCACATTTTGATTTTTGACATTTTAAAAGGCCGCCATATTGAACTTTTGCATTTCTCAACCGATACGATTGAGATTTTCAACTCATACTACTTGTTCAAGGTAGGCAATCACGATGCAGCATCTGTCAACCTCCGATTTTTGACGTTTTAAAAGATCGCCATATTTAACTTTTGCGATTTTCAGCCGATCCGATTTGGATTTCCAACTTAAACCTGTTTTGGGTAGGCAATCGAGATGCATCTAGCAAATTTCGATTTATGACGTTTCAAAAGGCCGCCATATTGATCCGATTGGGATTTTCAACCTGTACTTGTTTTAGGTAGGCAATCGAGATGCATTTGTCAACCTTCGATTTTTGACGTTTCAAAAGGCCGCCATATTGAACTTTTGCATTTTCGACCTATCCGATTGGGATTTAGAAATTAGAACCTATACCCACTTGAAGTGAACAATCGAGGTCGAGTATCAAATTGGACGTTTTGACAGTTCCGAGGCCGCCATATCGAACTTTTGCATTTTTTAATCGATCCGATTGGGATTCAAAGCCTATAACCACTTGAGGCGGACAACCAAAATACATCTGTCAAACTCTGATTATTGACGTTTCAAGAGGCCGCCATCTTGAACTTTTGCATTTTCCAACCTATCCGATCGAGATTTTGAATCTATGACAACTTGAAATGGGCAATCTGAATACATTCGTCAAATTTGTCATTTTGACAGTTCCAATTCCGCCGCCATATTGAACTCTCGCATTTTCAACCTATCCGATTGGGATTTGGAACCTCTACTTGCTTTGGTTAGGCAGTTCGGCAGTCGAGATGCATCTGTCAAATTCCGATTTTTGACTTTTCTAGAGGTCGCCATATTGAACTTTAGCATTTTTCAACCAATCTGATTGGAATTTTGTACCTATACCTACTTGAGATTGGCGATCAAAATGCATCTGTGAATATTTGATTATCACGTTTCAAGAGGCCACCATATTGAACTTTTGCATTTTTCAAGCAATCGGATTGATTTTAAACCTATACCCACTTCAGGTTGACAATCGGAATGCATTCGTCAAATTCGCCATTTTGACATTTCCAAGGCTGCCATTTTGAACTTTTGTTCATTTCAAACAGATTAGATTGAGATTTTGAACATATACTTAGTCAAGATGGACAATTAAAGTGCATTTTCGAACTCGACATTCTGGCAGTTCAAAGCGCCATATTGAATTCTTGCTTTTTTACATCGGGTTTTCCAACCTATACTTGGTTCAGATGAACAACTGGAACGTAACTGTCAAATTTTGAATTTTGCACATACATACTTTCATTTTATCTCAATTTCTCCTATAGGTACATATTTAAAAAGACTTCTAAATAATACAAATGCACGGTTCTTTTTTGCTTTCCACTACACAGTGTCCTACACGGCATAACCTTTTTCACGGTTCAGGTTTTCATAACACACATCGTTGCTTTCATTCTTAAAATTGTGTACTCCATCATATGTTTCCAGTATTTTTGGTAGTTACTCTTCTCTGACCAGACACTACCCACTGACATGCGTTCCGTTCACAATAGAACGCTACAAGTCGAGGCAGAAATTTCAAAGCACGCGAAAAACAAACATTTTTTCGATTTCATGTTACGATTGCGGCCAAAATAAAGTGGACGACTAGTATATTGGAAACAGAAAAAAATAAGTGCTTTGCTGGAATTAATTCAAACAAAAACGATTTTTTTAACAATGCAAGCTTACAGTCCCTTCTTCAACATATCAAAAGTCCTCAACTCTGGGACTGCTACAAATCAGTATACAGAGTGGAAGTTTATTATTTTTCTCTACTTTTTTTTTTCTTGAAAAAATAATGATTGAAAATAACGGTTTTAGGCTAGTTTGATAGGCCATAGTCTTCCAATAAACATATAAAAATATACCACCCAACAACTGCTGCGTATCAAGTTACAGGGTGAAAACTATTTTTCATCTTTAATTTTTTTTCTGGTGGAACTGATCTAGATTAAAGCCGGTTTCAGTTCTTTTGCAAGCTTATAATGTCATACTGAACATATAAAAAGCACACATCTCTGCATCTGCCGCTTTTCAATTTACAGGGTGAAAAGTCTTTTTCACGTTTCAATTTTTTTCATAATGAAATCGGCTCACACAACAATTGCGACTGGTTTTTCTGTAAATTTGAGGTTTCTAGTCAAACATATCAGAATGATGCATTTTTGCTACAGGTACGTTTTTATTTACAAATTTAAATGTTTGGCTGCGTTCCAAGATTTTCTGAATTTTTGATGCAATATACCCAAATATACCCAAACATTTCAATTCATAAAAAAAAAACGTATTTGTAGCAGAAGTGTATTATTTTGATATGTTTGACTGAAAACTTCAAGTTTACAGAAAAATCAGTCGCAATTGTTGTGTGAGCAAATTTTACCAAGAAAAAAATTAAAACGTGAAAATGACTTTTCACCCTGTAAATTGGAAAGCAGCAGTTGCAGAGATCTATCCTTTTCATATGTTCAATATGACATTATAAGCTTGCAAAAGAACTGGAACCGGCTTCAATCTAGATTAGCTCCTCCAAGAAAAAAAATTAAAGATGAAAATTAGTTTTCACCCTGTAACTTGATACACAGAAGTGGCTGGGTGGTATATTTTCTATATGTTTATTGGAAGACTATGGCCTATCAAACTAGCCTGAAACCGTTTTATTCAGTCATCAGTTTTTCAAGAAAGAAAGGAATTAAGGAAAAATAATAAACTTTCACCCTGTATACTGATTTGTAGCAGTCCCAGAGTTGAGGACTTTTGATATGTTGAAGAGGGAACTGAAAGCTAGCCATGGTGAAAAAATCGTTTTTGTTTGAATTAATTCCAGCAGATATTCTATTACCAATATACTAGACAGTGTCAATGAGTTGGCTTGCTGTCATGCGACGTTCAGGCCAGAATCCTGAGAAATCTGTCAACTGTCGTCCACTTTGAAAAGTCCGCAACGGTACTATTACACAGTCAGTTGCTTACGCCTCTTGGAAAACTTCATCTGACCAAAACACTATCGACGGACATGCAAAAAATTACTAAACTTGTTGAGGGAATACCTGACATCTGCCTAAAACAACCGAAAATCAACATCATGTATACAATCCCCTTTCCACTTGTCCGGTGTCAGTGGAACACATTCCCTGGCTACTTTTCAACCATAGCTGTCACCCAGGCGACGGCTTGCCGGCGCCGGTGACAGCTAGTCTGCTTATTCTCAGTGCCGGTGTCACATCTTTCTTGATCCAGATATGAAGTATTCGACCTTTCTCTGAGTTTCCATTAGCATCAGATCTATGATCGATTTCTCGTTCCTGCTGGTCACTCTAACGTTTACATTTCACAATAATTAAAAATTTGCAGTTTGTGTTAAATAAAAAATAATCAAGTAGCCGTCTCACGGCAGAAATTTAAATATCTTCAAAGGAGTGGTGGAGGTGATGGTACAGGAATCTGTCCATCGAAAAATGCTTTCGATGCAGGGCTCTGCTCATTCTTCACGCGAAGAGTACCAGAGGGCTCTGTCGCTTGAAGAGGGGAGGGCAGAAGGGCACCTGAGCTGCGTAGCGAGAGATTATCGTTCTTTTGCTGCAAGATTGTTGCGGGTGACAGCGGCGCTAGATACCTTGCGCTTTGATACAACCTACACCATATTTGGCTTTAGTGTAGAATTTTAACTCAGTGTTTCTCATAAGCCTTATACCTATAGTAGCCAAATGACTTCTCAGCCAGTGGCGTAACTAGAGGGGGGGTTTCGGGGTCGAACCCTCCCCCCCCCCTTCGCCATCGATTTTCCTGAAAAAATTTAGAATGTGGCGCTTTTCTGTTCACTTTGCTCGCATTATTGCATATTTTTCAGTCGTGACCTCCCCCATTGGACACTTCTAGTTACGCCACTGTTCTCAGCTAATGATTATGGAAGGACATGAATGAATGAAACAAGTCAGACGGCTTAGCATCTGTTATACACTGACTGTACGTGGGGATCAAGTCTCAAAGTCTAGGTTAAACGTGACTGCAGGAGCTCTCTTTCAAAAATAACTCGCCCATTGGAGGTGTGGTGCACGAAAGGTGCTTGCCATTCAATATTGAAATCCATGGCCTTGACTCTTCTTGAGCCAGGGCCCAGGCACGGTTCGGAATAATAATAAAACTAATATTCCCGGGGTCAACCACAGGAGCCAAACAACAAAGTATTTAATGATACCGCGTCCGAGTAAACTTTAAAGGAGTACGAGCAGAGAATAATTCAGCTTGTATGAGTCCCTGCGGTGTGACTTCCCGGCCGTTTCCGGATAGGCCAAGACTGGCAACCGGAACCCTTGCGCTCCGGAATAAAAATGGCTATCGGCGCTAATTTGGACAGCTATTGAGATACTCTCCCTTACACATCCAGCGGCCGTCAAATTACGATGTTCATTAAAAATGTAGCGATAGGTGTACGATACGTCGTAGGTAGGTACAGGAAACAAAATATTGGACTGAGTGGAATGTAGGGAGGTGCACCGTACAACATGATCATCCATTCTTCAGGCGAGTTTATTGAGGCGCATTACCACAAATCGCCCTTGGTCTCGATCCGCAGGCGGATATTATTTTCAAATTATCGGGCTTTCATCTTGCGGACGGATGCGTGGAACGGCATCATCGGTTTCACCGGCGATGCAGTAAAGGCCATGGAAGGGGGCTCGTTGATGAATAAAATAAAAGGGGCCTTCCGTTCGTCGATCAACTTGAAGGAGGGGCTACAATTCAGCCTCCAACGTGCTTTCTTGAGAAACTTTTTTCTCTCTCTAAAATAAAGTAAGTGACAGCTGTTAGCAACAGCGTTAAGGGAACACGAACGCACCAATGAGAGCTTATACTCTAAAACTGATCAGGTTGTTTATCTATTCTACATTACTAATGTATTCATCATTACATCGAAAACAGTGCTCTGATGAAGCATATTATGAAACTGTTTTTCAACCAATAGGAACAATTTATTGCCAATAGAAGGTAGGCGAACGTCAGTTTTGAAATGTCACTTGTCAAACATTTCTCTTTCAGCAGCCAGAATTTTCAGTTTCTGGGCGATTATTGATAAAAAACAGATAAAAAAGTATTATACTTGTTTAGAAAGACATATTGTCACACTTATTCCTTTGGAGCACTCCTCGCTAGCTCGTCGTGCCTAGGGTTTCATCAAGTCGAGTAGCTTGACATTTTTGCCAAATACTCGACTTGATTTCCAAAAAGCTTGATTTTTAACTACTTGACTTGGCTTGATTTTCTCAAAATCTACTTGACTTGACTTGACTTGTTATCAAGCTACTTAAAATTACTTGATTATACAGGGTGTTCCACTTTTTTCTCAATATAATATCAGGATTACCAGGTGATGGTCGAGCATCAAAAAATGAATGGACTTGATCGAAAAAGTTGGTTCTGTAAACAGCCGTTGGTCAAACAGACGCTATCTTGTCTTATCCTTTATTGAAAATTGCATATTTTATCTTTGCATTTACGATACCCGATACCCTTGTTTTTCGTTATTCCATTTAAAATGAAAGCTATACGAATTACTGGAAAAAAATCAAGTATCAAGTCAAGTAATACAAATCACTTGATTTTGCAAGTACTTACTTGACGTAGGAACTACTTGACTTGACTTGAAATTCGATTTTCACTATTTGACTTGAGCTTGACTTGATATTTGACTCAAGTTAAGTCAAGTAGCTTGAAAATCAAGTCAAGCCGTGAAACCCTAGTCGTGCCCCAAAACCAGTCGTGTAACAATACTTTGTCTCAAGAAACTGGTATAATAATAAACTATCATAGTTGATCATGTATCAGGTTTCATTATTTTTTAGAGTCCAAAACAACAATTGTAGCCCAGAATGATACACATTGTTCATGATCATGAAAGTTGCTCAAGCACTTCCTCATTGCACCAAACTTGCTTATGTTATGATTCTGTGTTATTATGGCCGGTCACGTGTTGAAGTACTAGGTGCTAGCGCTAAATAACTCTCAAACCTACTACATTATCCATAAACGTATTCGATAGATAGGAAAATGTACCTACCTGATATATTCTGTCAACATCATCAACCAGCACACAATGTCGTGTGGGAAGGTTGCATCATCAGATCGAATGGAAGACGCCCGAATGAAAATAAGCCATTGTACGCCATTTTTCTCACCTAAATTGCATCCGGTCCTTTCCTGAAGGTAAATCCAATAAACTCGTGAGTCGAACTCAGTTAGGAAATAAGATGAAAGCTTTTAGCTTTATATCAACATATGTCAACTAGAAAAAACGTTTTATTAAATCCGGAGCCCACCACCCGGTCGGCTTCCGCCGCTTTACCCCACCCCTTCTTCGTCTACATTATCTTGTAACACGCAAACATCAAAAATCCATTTAAAAATGTCTTAAGAGTTCGGCGACATTAAAATAGATGATCCTAAAAAGCATTCCGGCATCACCAAGCAAGCAGTAGCAACTCTCGAAACTTTCCTTTATCTCAACAAAAAAAAAAACAAAAACTCGTGAAATATTAAGAAGACAGACGCGTAATGGCACCAAGTTGCACCCCTCATTCTCGTGCTGCTGATGGGTATAGGGGAAGAAGGGAAATGTGAGTAGTAGTCGCGCGGATTGAAAATTGCTGATCGCGGTGGAAGTTGATGAAGTTGGCTTTCTAAAATTCAATACTGCTCATTTCCACGAGGAAATATAAAGAGATGGTAAAAAATAAACTGCTCTGACGAGAAGAGATGACGCGCAATTTAAAGGGGCGCTATCGCCAGGAATTATTGCAATTATTGTCGTCGAGACGGGATTTCCTAATTCATAAAGATATCAATGGCTGTAATTACTTACTTGCCCGCAGGGATGATTTATGATTTTAATAAGTGGCTGTAATAACTTCGCCTTTTCTGACTTGCACTTTTCGTTAATATCGTTGAAGAGTTTTTGGATCCGCGAAATTCCGCAACGTACAATCTTAACTGTAATCACAATCCAGCAGATCTGAACACTGGGTATCGGTGTAAAACTGACTCAAGCACAAACATGCAGATTGCCAGTAACAAGTGATGGGCAACTTCAATTACTCCAGCCCAAGTTGTGTGAAACCGGTCATTAGAATTATAACTGGGTACACGAGAAAGTTAGGGCCTTGTTCAGGAATAATAAGCTATGCAGAAATTATACGAAACAATGTTATGTCATGTAAGGACTGTGTAATGAGTATAGTTAGGTACTCGTAAGTATAATGATATTGTATAACATGGATTCTGTACACGTGAAAATGTGAACTTGAGTAACGTGTATAGTTGTGAAATATCACAGCGACACAGCATGTTCCGCTTCGTTATTATACAATTCATGAATTTATGAATATTGCTGCATTGGTGAACTGTTTTTGAGGCAGGACAATCTTTTTTTCTAAGAGCGGAGTACTGTTTTATTACTACATATAGAGAATCTAAAATCGAGAATCAACCAATGCAGCTTCAGTGAGCGTTTCTATTTATTTTAAAGATTCTTATTTTTGAATTTTTATTTATGTTCAATTTTCAGGCTTGACCTCTAGCAGCCACTGGCATTTTTTTTGAGGGAGTTGACATTGAATCAGCGTCATGATTGTCACGACGAATTCGAAGCTTTAGTAAACACCTTTGTGCCTTTGTGTAATATTTAAAGCCCTATCTTGCGCCCCCTTGTGTCCTTTACCTCAAGTACCGTTTGGAGCTCTGGTGAGTCTCCCTATGTTTTTTCACGTGTTTAGAACTCCCGTGAGCCCCGTTCGCCCTCTTGTGTAATCCAAAGCACTATTGAGCCTCCTTGTGCCTTCAATGTCTTTTGAAGTCCTGATGAGCCCCCCTTGCAATTTTCCGTGTCTTCGGGAGCTTTCAAGCAATCGAAAGCACACTTGTGTTTTTGTCTGGTATTCGAAGCCCTACTTAGTCCGCTTGTGTCCTCATATGGCCAAAAGCCCTCTTTTGCTTTCGTGTGTTGTTCATAGCCCCATTGGACCCTATTGTGTCTTCAAGAATGGTGTTTGAACCCCTGCTGAGTCCCCTTGCATTTTTTTCATTCACATTTAGTGAGCACTCTCGTGCCTTCGTTTGGTATTCTAAGAACCCCTCGGGCCCCCTTGGATTTTCTCCTGACTTTCGTAACTTTAGTAAGCACCTTTGTGCCTTCATGTGATACTCGGGGTCCTATAGACCAGTTGGGTGTTAAGTTGTCCGGACGTTGAGTCGGCTAGTGGCTACTTTAAAATTCCTGGCGTCAAGTTGTCCGCCGTCAAGTTGTTTCGGCGTCAAGTTGTCCTGGCGTCAAGTTGTCATGTACGCTATCAGTCAGTGTCAGGTTATTGATGAACAGTATAAAGAGGATTGTACCGAGGATACTACCCGGTAAAACCCCCATATTGTTGAACCCCATACAAATCCTACCTGAAAGAATATTGTTTACCTCCGCTCCCTATTGTCACAAACTGGTCACGACCGGGGTCACTACCCGAAAGGTATGATCTAATGCAGTCCAAGGCTTTACCCCTTACATCATATCTGTATAATTTTCCATTAAAAGCTCGTGATTTATCGTATCAAATGCCTTACTCAGATACAAAACTATGTAGTTACGAACCAGATGGATTTCACCACTGGTTTTACTCACTTTTGGGTCCGTTGTATGTACCACCTCTCCCATGACTGCCTTTCCTCTCCGTCAGTCGTTAACTCCTACAGGTACGGAAAGTTCAATGCAAAATAAATCCCAGAGGTAGGTATGAGAATATATTTTATTTCTGAACTAAAACTAAAACTAATCTAAAAAAAAAATAATTCGAACTTTGATCAAATAAAGAAAGAGAATAACAAAAAATATTTTCCTACAACTGTCAAAAAAAGGTGACATTTATGCATCGCTATTGATACGCAAAATTTGCTATTTTTTCACACGTGGAAAAAAACTGTTTTTCACGGTAAAAAATAGCTATTTACGATACAAGTGTTAAAAGCGACAGGTATTATTTTGTGAGCGGGGACGCTTGCGAAACGAGCGTTAGCGAGTATAGCAACCCCGCGAACAAAATAAGACACTTTTAACGCGTGTATCGTACAAGATTTTATCCACAATGGTCTTTGAAATGTTTGGTAAAATGTCAAAATTTATTGAAAATATATGACAGGAACGCGCAGAATCATCATTTTTTCACGTCGCCCATGACGACGTGTTTGAAGTGACGGGTATTATTTATCGCTTGTAGATAATAGCTATTCACGATACAAGTGTTAAAAGTGACAGGTATTATTTTGTGAGCGGGGACGCTTGCGAAACGAGCATTAGCGAGTAGAGCAACCCCGCGAACAAAATAAGACACTTTTAACGTGTGTATCGTACAAGATTTTATCTACAATGGTCTTTGAAATATTTGGTGAATGTCAGAATTTATTGAAAATATGACAGGAAGGCGCAGAATCATCATTTTTTCACGTCGCCCATGACGACGTGCTAAAAGTGACGGGTATCATTTAACGCTTGTAGATGAAGATTTTTTTTCACGTGTGAAAAAAATAGGAAAAGGACCAGAGGGTAGGCGGTTTGCACCCGATATGCATGGACCCGGTTTGCACGGATACGCTAAAAGAACGTAAAGGAACCAAATATTATTTAAATAAGTAAAAATCCATTGTTCTTGAAGTGGTGTTGTATAATGTAGAAAATATAAGGTAAATATAAGGTAAAAAATTTTCCACACGAATAGGAGAACATAACAGAGATATAATCAAATCTAAATCAATTGGTCTCATTGGTAGTAAATCACATTTTGCAAATCATATTATTTTAGCGAAACATAAATTTGATCCAAATACAGATGTTAAATTTTTACACCAAACAACAAAATATAACCAAAGAATACTTTTTACATCACTAGAAATTTTAAAATTAAAACATTATCGAAATTACCAATACCTAAATGAGCAAACTGAAGATTTAGAAGGAGCCAAAACAATTAAAATTTTACTAGATGCTGAGTACATCTACCTTAATCAATAATAATCAACCTTTTTCAAATCTTCTATTCTCAAAATTTAATTTATAATAAACTGTTATCATGTTATCTTGAACCAACTGTTTTTCATGTCAATTAAATTAATTATTACTTGTGTCAATTGAATTAATTTTTGACGAATGTCAAAATTTTTTTACTAATTTCTCCAAAAAAGAAAATATTTTACATATTATACAGTAAGCTTTTATCAAATTTTATACCAATTTATTTCATACAACTAATTACAGAGCCCTGACGATGCCGAAAGGCGAAGCCGGTTGGTAAAAGAAAAATAGGAAAATTGTGGTGTAGTTTCAAGATTATTTCAATATACAGGGTGGTCCAGGTTTTAGTCGACAAACTTTGCAGGCTGATAGAGGATAAAAAAAGAAGTTGACTCACCTCAAAAAGTACATATCTAAAATGCATATTAAAAAAGTTACAGGCCTTCAAAGTTGCATAAAAAATTAATTTTTTTCATGATAACTTTTGAACAGCTTGACCGATTTTGCTCAAATTTTGCACATATGGTTAACAAACACGTTCCCAGTGATTTCTTGAAAAAAATTCTGTCAGAATGACGCAGTGCCTTAGATTTGAGGGGATACTAACCCTCTTACCCTCCTACTTTCTACGCCACTGGATATTTTGGAAAACCGTTAAAAGTATTGAATTCCGCGTTCAATTCTGAAGAGAAAATTGCCGTATCATTGCTACATTTGGAGCAGCGGTTTCGGAGATATTTGTGTTTGAAGGTTCAAAAACACCGAATTACGCAAATGTTTAAAAATTCGAGCAAGCTTTGATCCATCACTTTCAACTTTTTTTTTTCAATTTTAAGTTTATTGATCCATGATTTAGCTCATAAGAAACTGAAAATTGGTTGTGGAAATTTATAATTTCAGTAACATGACCAATAAGAAACAAAGGGCCCTTGGTTCTTGTACCTACTAAACTTCCCAACCATCAGTAAGTGAATAGGTACCTATTGAATATTTATTTGTTTCTGAAATTATGAATTTTCACAGCCAATTCTCAATTTCTTATGAGCTAAATTATGGATCAATAAACTTTTATTTGAAAAAAAAAGTTGAAAGTGAATGGATCAAAGCTTGCTCAATTTTTTAAACATTTGCGTAACTCGGTGTTTTTAAACCTTCAAACACGAATATCTCCGAAACCGCTGCTCCAAATGTAGCAGTGACACGCCAATTTTCTCTTCAGAATTAAACGTGGAATTCAATACTTTTAACGGTTTTCCAAAATATCCAGTGGCGTAGAAAATAGGAGGGTGAGAGTGTTAGTACCCTCTCATATCTACAGCACTGCGTCACTCTGACAGAATTTTTTTCAAGAAATCACTGGGGACGTATTTGTTAACCATATGTGCAAAATTTGAACGAAATCGGTGGAGCTGTTCAAAAGTTATCAAGAAAAAAACTATTTTTTTCTGCAACTTTGAAGGCCTGTAACTTTTTTGATATGAATTTTAGATATGTACTTTTTGGGGAGAGTAGACTTCTTTTTTTATCCTCTATCAGCCTGCAAAGTTTGTCGACTAAAACCTGGACCACCCTGTATACCTTCCAAATATTATTTATTCAAATTTCAACTACAAAATTCAACCTCACTTATTATTATTCATATAAAAATTCATCGTGCAATTGGAGCAACTATTCCCCACGGTAATTCTCGAGGAACTCACTGCAGATGGCTCCTGGCTGTCGAAAGTTTCCTCGCATACCTTTATTATCTCTTTGGAGGTGCAGAGTTGGTAGTCAGGCGTTTTCGAAGTAGAGGGTTGACAATTCAAAATTTTATTCGCAGTATCAATTTTGTTATTTAAGCTGTCTTCAATGTAACCCTCTGCTACCACTGTTGATCTCCACCTACCGTGGCGTTTGATCGAAGTCAAGTCACCTCCTCCGTTAGCCAAAAGAGTAGCAGAGCTTCTTCGAAAACAATGGCCTGTGTATCTCTTAGGCTGTTCCTTTCCAAGCCACTTCGCAATCAAGGTAGGGGGTCTCTCCAATCTTATTGATCCCGACATGTTGGTTAACACACTTCCTATTATTATACTTGAAGAATAATCGTCGACTTGAAGCATGAAGCGGCCGTAGAGCTCTGTACTTTCTATATATGCCAATATATTCCGAATTTGAAACAGTGAATGTTCGTTCAGAATGAGTTTTGGAGTCCGGTATTTTCACAATGAATACAGAGCCTACATCTTCGATATCGTCAATTGTAATTTTCGTCAGCTTTTCACGACGACAAGCGCCACTTATGCCCAGTATCAGCACAGTCTGTAATAACAAGAAAATATCAGACATGTTCCCCCCATGCCAAAATTCAAAATGTACCTTTATTAGTAAAAACAATTCATCGTCGGCTTCTGCAATAAATTTGGTGACGTCTTCCCTTGTCAATACTTTTGATTTCTTTGCTCGATATCCGACTGCTTTGCTCTTTAGATATGGCACCAGTTTAGGGAATTGTCGACAGTCAATATTTTCTTTCACATTTAGCGTGGCTTTCAACATGGAATATGTTGACCAGAGGGTTGGCGGTTTGCACATCTTAGATTTTTCTTCTAGATACGGTAAAAGAACGTTTTCGGTTACGTTGAAAACGCCCTTTTCCCCGCACCATCCACGAAATTGAACATAGGTCTTCTCGTACATCGCTTTTGATTTGACTGGCAACAAACTCGAGACAGCGGCATTTGCCGCTTCGGAGACTTCAGAAGGCGTTCAATCGTCATCACTATAGTCCATTATTCAAGTATTCTCGGCGGAACGATTCGGATTACCAGAATTAGCTTTTTTAGAATTTTTTGCACTTTTGTTCACTAAACAAATACCTAGCGTTATGTTTCCTTAGTTACAGCACATTGGATGACTTGATTTGTCTCTGGATATTGTACCAAATCAAAAATTTTCCAGATTTCTTCGATTTTAATCGTGATTTTAACCATGGTGCCTTTTCTGACGGTGTAGGAAAAATGTTGTTTATTTTCCGTGCCCGGAATGCGTGTTTTATATCGCATTCGAATGTGACTTTTTTCCTTTTTTTGCCACATTCTCACGCGATAAAAAACATTTATTTCGCGCACTTAATACAAAAATAACTATTTCATAAATTTTTCACCGTATTTTTTGGATAATAAAGGCTTACCGACATATAGGCTGTCTGATTTCTACATGATTCTAGTGGGCTGCGATTCAGGCCGCGATCGGCCGATGACGACCAGAAACACAGCCCACTAGAATCATGCAGAAATCAGACAGCCTATAGGTACCTACATCTTAGCAAAATTATTTTTGAAACGAATAAAATTTGAACCACTGTACCTCAAAGATGTGAGAACTGAGTGGTTTATTTTATAATCCACCGTACTTCAAAGGGTTGAGCCAGCCGAACCTTTGACAAGCCGAAGATATGACTAGGTAAGGGGTCAAGGCTGGTTATACTAGGCCAAAGGTCAAAGATCCCCAATGATGGATTCTCTCAATAATGATAAAAACTGGTCAATGGCATAGCGAGTACTAGGCTGTTTCATCCTCTTCTTCGCAGCTTTGATATGTGGTGTCATTTTCAACCCCTATCTTGTGCATGCGATAATTTAGTCTGCAATGTCCAGTCAAAATTTCCAGAAGTTTCCTGAGTTTTACCCTGGACAATAATTGCAAGAGATAGTTGGCTATACAGTTGTCAGTTCAAGTTATTAGGAAATGGAACTCGTTTGATTAAGGTACCTGAATGAAGTCGGTTTATTTATCGATCAATTTTTTTCAGCAGCGGGTAAAACTGTAGCAGTGAGTCCCGAAGCCTGTCAATCTGCTCGTATGCATTGTTTTTTTATTCGGAGCCTTGTTCCATCATTTTCCACTCACTAGTACTAATGTTTCTTTACACACGACAGGCCATTGCAAAGCGAGACCACTACGTAGGTATACATACTCGTAAAACCATCCGCTTGTCGTAAAATAATCACGGCAATCTATCAAAATGAAAGATCAAAGAGACAAATCCCTCGCCATCCAATCAAGCGTGCCGGAATCGAAGATTTGTTCTGGGAACGGTGCAGACATCCGATTGCTCGATGCCTGCTGGTGCTGCTGCAGCAAACAGCAGCAGTGTCGGCGGCGGCGGCGGCGGCGGAAAACGGCGGCCTGTGTGCATGTGTGGGAGAGGAGCGGTGAGGAAGAAGAAACGAGGAAGAAGAGTGGGTGGCAGGTCGAGCGGGGCGGTCGTCAAATATGAAATCGAATATTGAGTCAGGCTAAAGTAATCATAATATTTGCTCGACGTGTGAACTGTCGGGGCGAAAAATCTCCCGGAGCATCCGGGTATAGGCTGCGATAAAATCAAATCACGGACGGCGGGCGACAGAGCCGACCAGGGCCGGATTAAGACCTTCATTGTGCTAGTAAAGAGCTCCTGACTGATTTTTGTCTATAAAACGGTAATTTGAGTGGATCAGATATCAATCATTACGTATATGCCGTTCACGTTTTGAATTCAGTAGAATGACTTTTTGTAGCAAAAATAAAGTGACAAGCTGGGGAGATACGACTACGGCTGATGGCACCTGCAAAGTTTTTGAGCGAAGCTATCAGTGGTCATCAGCCGCATTCTCCTAGCGCCCAAGTTTGTCACTTTATTTTTGTTCCAAAAAGTCATTCTTCTGAAAATGAAAAGTGAACGGAATATAGGTACGGTGTCTTCAACTTCATGTCACTTCATGACAGGCTTCATTGGTAGATTCAACCACTGCATTAAAAATTATTATTATTATAATTATTGTAGATTGAAAATATTGGCTAGCTGCAAGCCAGTGAGTTCAGGCAAGCCTTATAAGTAAAAACTGGTTGGGGCCGAATTTGGGACTGACGGGAGTCGGGACGCATGGCGTTTTGATTGCCATGAACACTGCTAGGCGTGTGGTCACCGTTGGCGTAGCCGTGAAATGTTTCACATGCGAACAGTATGGACACAAATCGACCAACTGCACACTTCAATTCGAATATGCGCTCAGGCTTATTCCAGTAAACACGTAACATCCCTTATGCCCCACACGTAAGTGTGTGAGTATTTCTGTGAGCATTCAGCTCGCCCCATTGCCTCTCGGTATATCTGACGCTTCAATCGAAAGAGACTCGTTCCATGCAATTTTCCGGACGAGACGGCGGTGAATCGTCTCCGGAAGACATGGGAAGTACGTCATCGCCCGTACCGGAACAAAGTCATCTGCCGCCGCCCGCTCGCCTCCTAATGCATGATTTTTGCGCACATACACACAATCACGGACGTGCCCCGAAACAAAATCCGGAATCGACAAAAGACGGTGGCGCACGGGCACGGCATACCTATACACACAAACACGCTGCAAGTAGAATCGGGAGATTTTTTCACGCCAGCCGATCTGATCATTTGGATTTTGCGGATGCCACCGGCATTACTGCGGCTTTACGCCTCATCCGCGCAGTCTTTATATTCCACAGGAAACTGGTCCTTTTTATCTGCGATGTGTGTTTGTTTATCTGGTGATTTTGGAAATGTGCTCAATACTTGAGCCAATAGGTTTGGGAGTCTGTGGTTTGGGTGTTGTAAAGAAACATTCAATGTCGAGCTTTTGCTGCCATTACTACGTAAATTTTATTTTATACCTTGAAGACATCTAGCATCTAACTGGACGAAATCGAATTCAAAATATTGTTACGTATTTCGCGTACGGGTTCGTTTATAATTGAGACGATCGTTTTAAAACACACACTGTTTATTACTGCGTATTACAATAAATACACGCCAACAATTATTCACTTAAGAATATCGCTGAGGCTACTTCGCTTCTATTGCACTCGATCACTTCCAATTCAATACTATTGCCTAGGCCGATCCGTGCTGCTTATATATGCCTTCGACTAATGCTCTCGAACCTTCCACGGGTTCTCCAGCCAATTCCACAGTGACCCAGCATATGGCCTCTAGACGACTTCCGAATAACCACACACCTTTCACGTGCTTCCCGTGTGCTCTGAAATGTTGGCACCTCCGCTAAAATAGCTGATGTTTTCTGATCGATCGTTGAAGTCTCCATTAAGTTCCACGGGCAAAAGCCTACGTGCGTGTTCTGAAATGCACTAGAGCTCCGCACTTGCACTCTGCGACCTAATAGGAAGAGTCTAGAAAGATCGCGTGTTCTCCGGAATCGCCGCTCGTAACAATATCAATCTCAAAACGTCCACAATATCAACGCCAAAGCGGCCACTATGAAACTTTGGAACGGATATGGAAACACATTTGTCATTTTGGAAAGTCAACTAATTGTCAATTGTTTCTTTGAAGTTTCAACTTCTGAACTTCTTCAAGCGCTAGATGCCGGTAAAAGCATAATCCGTGCGGTATACCTACAAACAATAATCTTACGGCAGATCCCCATGCACGGAACCAAGGAGCGCCTTCCGGTAGCGGCAGAACAAAAAATCGTCGTCGAACAAATGAATTGCACTTGCAAGTTCGGTAGAGACGGAAGGCAGAAGCACTATTCCTCTGTACTGATCAGTGCACAAGGTGTTGATATTGGAGTAGGTCGAAAGAGGGCGTTAACAACCATCAACAGCCATGGAAACCCCAATTTGATTGAAAAAACTGACAGATTTGCTGTATTATCAGCAGGCCAAAAACTATTTATTTTGAGTATTGCCTCATGAGCCTACTTCGCGTGGAAATGTGAACATTATTAAAGTGATTGTCGTATGTAATACACCGATAGGTGAGGTGTATTATCGCTACATCAAGGATTTTCACGAGGGGATCCGAGTGTAAATCGAGATGTAAGCGATAATATATCGAACCTAGAGGTGTATTCGTCAAGACAATAAACCGAACCACACTGAAAATCTTCATGAAAAAGTGAAAACTGTTTGAATATTAAAGGTTGGTCATTCTGGAGGGGTGTTCTCACTAATGACGTTGGTGGTAATACACTTTTACGGCCTACTGTTTTGAGGAGTGAGGTGAATTGTCGCCCACATACCTAATTCAACCAATCAGAACAACCAATCGAGACCCACGTGACTTGGTTTAAGCTATCGATTGATGCACACTAGGAGGTGATTCATGCACACTAGGTAATAGCACCGGATTGAAATATTTTTGGACCCACAAACAATATCTAATTGAAACGACTGTGTTTATGCTGGTTTGGATTGAAATTTTAGTACTGGCGCGTTCAAAAGGTCCTCTAGTTACTAAAATACAATTTTACAACCTATTAAACTTCGTTTCAGCATTGTTTCCAGCAACGAGGCCCCTTCCTTAGTACGCGACTGTGCACTCTCCTTTCATGCGCTGTCAACAGCTGTTAGTGACATTTAGTTTTTAGCTCTACCAGTCTACCGCCCATGTGAAACTACTGTGCTGTGAACTACCACTCATGACAAGATAATTATTATTCAGCGAAGCAGAATTAGCTTGATCGAGTAGTGAGCTTCACAAGTGTATCCATTTATTAGAAAAAAGAAAAAAACAAACATTCTCTTGAAATTGATTTTTTTTTTCAACAAGGCATGCTTTGAGATTGACAGTTCTACAATACAATGATACATTGGACCTACTATTTCTACTTGGTAGTCTATTTGTGCGATAATCTGCTGAATTCAACTCATGCTTTATGTTTTATTCAAGTTAAATGTTTTAAATTCCTCAAACAAACTATCAATCACTCGAAAAGTAGACCCGATATTATCTTGGACAAAATCCCTCGACTGGTTAAAACGATTTAACTGAAAAAACACTAATAGTACAAGAAAGATAGATTTCAACCTCGGAAAAAATATGGACGTCCTGAAAATTTGATATTTTGTTCAGAATTGAGTGCTCAACAACATATCCAAAATCGCCAAAAATCGCATCCGGGAGTTTTTAGTTATTGGAGGGGGGGTAAAAAATTGCAGGTAAAAATGGAGGGGATGGAACCCGTCAATCCATTGGATGCGAATACATTATAGTTCGACGTATCATATCCAATTGATATTATTTTGGCACAAAAATTGTCCATCATTGTTGAAGGGGAGTAGTGGGGGGGCGAAGCTCTGCTAGGTGGTCCATTTTGTTTTTCTGGCAATGTAGAACCGATCACGACAAGTTTGGTATCTTTTCCGACTAAATTCAATCTCCTGAAGTCATATTCGATGTGTAAATTCGGATGAAAACAAGTTTGAACAAGTTAACCTGAGAAAACTAGTTTTTTCTTCGACAATTTTGACGAATTTTTGTTTTACTGTTGGAGGCGTTCATTTTTGGGAAATTTTCAGAGACCATTAAATTCAAGTGTATTCTCCACAAAAATCATCCACTCGATGTATAATTCTGTTTCTCGAGTTTAAAAAATCGATTTGAACTTGAGCCGGCGTGGCGCGTCGTTTACTACTGACCAGAACACTACAGCATGCACCTTTGAATGAAAACACCTCAAACTATTGAAGAAATATTAACTCATCTTTGAAAATTAGAGAATCTGTGGAGAATTGAATTTCCTATAACATAAACAAAATCGCCATGAATCGCACTGCAGGGTTTTGAGTAATTCAAGTGGAGAGGTAACAGTTCATAGAGTATGAATCCTGTCAAAGTGTTATCCTCCTCCTCGAATAACTCAAAATCCTGCATTGCGATTCATGGCGATTTTGTTTATGTTATAGGGAATTCAGTTTTGCACAAATCCTCCAATTTTCAGAGATGATGAGAGATTATAGATGAGATGTTATTTCTTCAATAGTTTGAGGTGTTTTCATTCAAAGGTACAGGCTGTAGTGTTCTGGTCAGTATTATAGTAGTCGACGCGCCGTGCCGGCTCAAGTTCAAATCGATTTTTTAAACTCAAGAAACAAAATTTCACATCGAGTGGATGATTTTTGTGGAGAATACACTTCAATTTAATGGTCCCTGGAAATTTTCTAAAAATAAACACCTCCAACAGTAAAGAAAAGTTCGTCAAAATTGTCAAATAAAAAACAAGTTTTCTCAAGTTAACTTGTTCAAACTTGTTTTCATTCGAATTTACACATCGGATACAAGTTCAGGAGATTGAATTTAGTCGGAAAAGATACCAAACTTGTCGTGATCGGTTCTACATAACCAGAAAAACAAAATGGACCACCTAGCAGAGCTTCGCCCCCCCCCCACTACTCCCCTTCGACAATGAAGAACACTTTTGTGCCAAAATGGTATCAAGGGGATATGATACGTCGAATTATAATGAATTCGCATCCAATGGATTGGCGGGTTCCATCCCCTCCATTTTTACCTGCAATTTTTTACCCCCCCTCCAATAACTCAAAACCCCCGCGTGCGATTTTTAGCGATTTTGGATATGTTATAGAGCACTCAATTCTGAACAAAATATCAGATTTTCATGACGTCCATATTTATTCCGAGGTTTTGCCGATTTTTTTACTATTTTTCCTGTACTATAAGCACTTGTTATATTACTATTGAAAATTCAACAAGGCTCTGCCACTCATAAGCATAAATGAACCAAGACAAATACTAGCCCAGGCGCCAGGGAGCAAAAATCAGCTCAATAAGGAAATAATTGTTTCCTGGCTGGAAACTAGCTTAAAACGATCTGTGTGGCTTAGGTTTTGACATACTAATTTCCCCCCTTTCGGAAATGTCGGCGTCATGTCGCCATCATCAACAAGAAGTGCACCAGCGTGGTTTTTGCCGAATATCTTGATTTTGGGCCATCTGACAGCAAAAGATATAAGAAGTCATTTTGAAACCAATGAAATTCCCTACGGAATAGTTTTTAAATGACCCTTCTGCGACCTATGGTTTTTGAGATAGAGCTTCTGGAAGCGAGAGGCATTGTCGTAAAAGCTCCATGGCCACTTGACTCGAAAAACTAAAATGTCGATGTTACAAAGAAATTTCAAAATGAGATTTCTCGAGAATCCTTTATGCTATAGTTGCGGTGATGGTCTTAAACTTTTTCTCTTGAACCGTTGATTACGAATATAGAAAATTCAAAAACGTCACATTGTACATATACAGGGTGTACTGAGAGAATCAAATCAGATCAGAGAAATTTTACATATTTCTTCGATTTAGCCTATATGCGACACTCTAAGCACCTAACACGAGTCCAATATCGATATGGATTTGCTCTATAAGCTTCACTTAATACACTTAATAAGTGGTCAGGTCACAGCTTTACTCTAAAATGTTTTGAAGGCCCTCTGAAATCATCAAAATATTAAAAATTTACAGTACCAAGAAATGTATATAACAGTATATTATATACCAAGGGACCAAAGTGAATTTTTAATTTGGGGATTTGGACCCAAAGGGTCCTCGAGCAATAAACTTCATCCAAGGGATCAAAAATTCACTTTGGTTCCTTAGTATATAATATAATGTTACATACATTTCTTGCTTGTGTAAATTTTGATGATTTCAGAGGGCCTTCAAAACATTTTACAGGAAGGCTGTGAGCTGACCACTTCTTGAGTGTATCAAGTGAAGCTTACAGAGCAATGCATATTGGTATTGGACTCGTGATAAGTGCTTAGAGTTTCGCATAGGCTAAATCGAAGAAATATGTCAAATTTCTCTGTTCTTATTTGATTCCCGTAGTACACCCTGTATATGTACAATGTGACGTTTTTGACTTTTCAATATTCGTAATCTACGGGTCAAGAGGAAGAGTTTAAGACCATCACCGCAACTATAGCATGAAGAATTCTCGAGTAATCTTATTTTGATTTTTTTTTTGTCACATCGACATTTTAGTTTTTCGAGTCAAGTGGCCATGGAGCTTTCACGACAATGTCTTTCGCTTCCAGAAGCTCTATCTCAAAGACCATAGGTCGCAAAAAATTGATTGAAAAACCAAACTGTAGGGAATTCCATAGGCTTCAAAATGACCTCTTACATCTTTTGCTGTCAGATGACCCAAAATTAAGATATTCGGCAAAAACCACGCTGGTGCACTTCTTGTTGATGATGGCGACATGACGCCGACATTTCCGAAAGGGGGGAAACTAGTATGTCAAAACCTAAGCGACACAGATCGTTTTAAGCTAGTTTTCAGCCAGGAAACAATTATTTCCTTATTGTTTTCCCTGGCGCCTGGGCTATACGTTCTGTCTGTATATGTTTGCCTCACCCACTATTCACTTGCAGTCGCGTTATGAAACATGAAATCCTTCCGAACAAGTGAGGTAAGACGGAACAAAAGACACTAGCGAATCTGATCCCGTACATAATGCAGAGCGCAAAGCTTGAGCATCTTCCTTCGGTCTGCGGCTGGAACAGAGTAATGTGAATTACGGGGTCGGCATCGCAGGCTCCTCGCATGCATCCTTAATTGATATTTGCGGCCCATGGTCGCAATTGGAATCTTGCAGATAACCGCATTTAATTAATGTATGTCGAGTGTGCACTCCATATGCATGCCGGTATTAGGATTCAAACCGATTCAGTCTTTCTGGGTTCAGTGACGTGCGAGTGCTTTGTTACTGCAGATACGATTGTTTATTTCATCGTATACAAAACGAGAAAGGGCCCCGATTTCCATGGCCTGCTCTCGCATCATGTGGGCCGTGCGCGGCGCCGTTATCCTTTGGAATGTGTGTCTTTTTACAAAAACCCTGTAGCGACTGACGATACACAAAGCTATCTGTCGCTGTTTGTTTCTATTTATGTATCCTATACGGTCAACAGACGACGCACAAGCCGATTATCTTGATGATTGCGCTCTTGAGGATGGAGCGCGTCTTTTAATAAAAAAAGGAAGGGTCTACCGATCCTGGATGAAATCTCATCGCAGGGTGAATAAATGACTGATTGACCATTTTGTATTTTTCATGCTAATACATCTAGCCCGGCGGCTTAGCTGATGAATTGTGCACTTTCTGCGAAAAGCGGGATTTATTTCGAGTTCAATGGTCCCAACGAAATTTTTTTAAGCTAACAATTTTTTTTTGTGGCAATCAATATTCCTCGTCGTTGATGTTTGATGGCTTCTTCAAAATTAAGACCTGAACCTTGAAACTTCAACCACCTTCAAAATGAACCTTCTGGAGCTCCGGCTCTACTGGACAGATTTTCAAGTGTGTAGGTGTATTTTGAAAGTAATGTGAAACTCTACAAAATGGATGTAATAGTTTCTGTCAAAACCGATTTTGACAAACTGGTTGGGTCTGTCTGTAATCTTCCTCGATAACTGTCGAACCGTTGATCCGATTGACTTGAAATTTGACATTCAGACATGGTTTTGCCCTGGAATGAGCCCATTGGCTTAAACCTGTCATCTGTCAAACAGAAGTGACTCTATCAACAAATGTCAGAAGCTATATCTCACGTAACTACACTGCCTATATGTTTGAAAGCCCTTGAAAAACTGTATTCAGAACAGTTGACAGTATTGCTCTATCTGTCATCTGTCAAAAAATAAAAATGTCAAAATTCAAAAGTTTACCATTTAATTATTCAAAATCTATCCGTCGGATTGGGACCAAATTTGGCAGGAGCCAACACAACAAAATAGTCAAATTGAGTCTGCAGTTGCAGTTTTCCACTATACTCCAGTCGGACGTTATGAATTTTCTAAATTTCTAGTGGCTGTTGCCACTTGAGAGGGCCTTCCACCCCGGTTTTGACCAAAACGACTCGCTGTTGATGCAGTACTCCACTCAAAAATTCATTTCTACTTGGGGATCGACTTCTTCAGAAAAATTCAAGCTGATATCGGAAGTAGATTGGATTGGGCGTCGTGTAGACCTATTTTCAAAATCAGCACGGTTTCGGTTTCCCGACGGTAATTTTTTGCTCTTTTTCATTTCGCCATATGAAATTAAAATTTAGAATCTGTATCATTTCCAAACCTGAATTTTGAGCTGTTTGGGAAGTTCCATCTTAAAAATGAAATTTGGACATTGGGTAGTATTAATAAAAAATAAGCATTAGCATTTGCTTGGATTTCATAGGCGTCGCTAGGGAAAGTCTGCTCAGCAACTCCTCAAAAACCTAAGCAAATGCTTATGCTTATTTTTTAATAATACTACCCAGTCTGTAAACTTGAAAATACTCAGTGCAAATTTCGGCATGCGGTGAGCCCGTGGGTCAGCTCCACGAAACATTCATTTCAGGTGCAGACATGCTGGGAATGAAAGCTGGAGAAAAGTTTGAATTAATTTTTAGACGAAAAATTTTCGAAATTGGACCGACGCGACGGTTATCGAGATTTCCTTTCTGGGAAAACTGCAAATTTTCAAACTTTTTATCCCTTGAGCAGATTTCCACCATTTTTTTTTTATAAGATGGTGCGACACTATTTGGAAGTGGCTCTTCGTTGCTGGAGTCAAACTCATATACCCCATTAAAAAAGATATGTTATTCATTTTATTTATTCAGAAAATTTATTAAATAAATAAATTAACACCTTTCTATATTAGATATAGATTGCCAAACGACAAAGGATACCACACTATAATTTCGGGGATTGATTATGTTTAAATGTTCATTTTTAATTTGGCAGAGTTAAATCAGATAAATGTGGTGTCTAAAAATCCGAACTGAGCCTTTCAAGGCGGATAGTGCTATGTATAACTTTTGCAAATTTGGTTGAAACATTAGATAGAGTACAAAAATTGATGATAAAAAAATGTTGGGATTGTTCCACGGGCTCCAATGAAATAGCCAAACTTGTAAGAGTCGATGTCATATTTTTCTTCAAAATATGGTATAGTCGGTTCATAAATTCGACATTTCTTCATATGAACTGCTTCCGGCTGTTCTAGGTTGTCTTCGAATCGCACTGTCGGATCGAGATCGTAGCCTTTGCGACGCTTCCTGTTGATTGCTAAAATGTCTGGTCTACTTAATTATTACTCTATTTTAGTATTAGATAATAAAATCATCTAATTATCAGTGATTGATTAGGTACGTCCTGTGACTCCTGTGTGATCTCAAGTCGACAATAAACTCCAAGCAATAAACCTATTTTTTCAGGCAACTAATTTTCATTCAAGAACAGCTATTGTCTCGTGTCCCGAGATCATTTCTTGCTCCATTTAGCGAATTAGCACCCAATCAATTCAACTTCTCGTGAAAATAATTAATTCGGTGGGCACTGTCCTGTCCCTACCTATACGTAGTACGTACCCGATACGCCTAATAATTGATCTCGCGCCGTCCTAAAAATAGATCTCAGGGGGCTAAAGTTTGGCCTGGTCGGCTCTCTATACATCAGCATCAGCAGAGCCGAGAAGGTCGCACACATTTGATCCCCTTAGTCCTTCCCTTATAGTCGTTCGTCCCGACGTTATCCTGCTACGGCAACGTCGAGCGTCGAGGACGAAACATCAGACAAGGGCGGAAAATTCGATGAGCGGCAAAGCAATAAAGTGATGATTGGACCGGCAGCCGGTGAGAATGAAAGGACGCATTCTACACATTCCGTTTGTTTCAGATACAGATTTTCGGGTTCAACTCACAACTGTACACCAACTTCTCCGAAGCGCTGCACAAAGCCCAGGGGATCGTTGTTATCTCACTGCTGTTACAGGTAAGCGCACAACATACTGGTTCATATTTACAGCACTCGCGATCCTTATTCCAAAGTGAATAATAAATGGTATGTCTACTAGGTACCTATATACCAAGATTGAGGAAGTTATACCTACTATTAAAGTTGAGGCGGCAGATTAAATACCGAAGCGCAGCTGAGGGATCCAAGGCGCCGAAGCTATAATAGTATACTTGACCGTGGTTCATATTAGTATTGTTACATAATTCGCGTTCGGGTTTGTTTATTATTTAGACGATCGTTTCAACACACACACACACTGTTTACTACTGCGTACTACAATAGATACACGCCAACAATTACAGCTTGTGAATATCTCTGATTACTACTCGCTTTCTATCCGCTCGCTATCGCTTTGAATTAAATACTGCTCCTTGGGCGATCCATGGTGCTTATACAGAGTGATTCATGACTAAACCGACATAGATCAAGAGGAGATCCAGTTTTTTAGATGGATCAGCAACTGGCTTTGGAATCATTCCAAATTCTTCCGTTTTAGAGTTACAGGGTGATTTATGCATTTTGGTCGAAATTTTAATGAACCGTATCTTTGGAACGGATAAGTGGAATCGAATGAAATTTGTTAAGTATATCCTAGCAACGACCCTTGATACATTGCATTATCGACCAATCCATAAACTCCAGGGTCGGATTGAAAAATTGTGTCTCTCGAGTTTTTGTGGAAAAAATCACCCAGTATGATTTTTTTTATGAAAGTCCTTACCATATTCTGAAAGTACATAAAAAATTCTGCAAATTCCGCAAATAAAATTATATGACGCAATTGAACTGTATCAGGAAAAAAAATGATGACTGAGTTATATTTAGGGTTTTGTATCATTTTAAGTCATTATTAAAAAAAATCAAAAATTATCGATTCTGATTTGAAATTTCAACTGTTTCATCGCATAAGTCAATTTTATAATTGAACTGAGCTGGAGTACGGGAACGTAGAAAGAAATATTTCGAAAGTTCAACCAAAACTTGTTTTTACCATCAAAAAATTTGAAAAAAATTAATACACTTTTTTTGATGAAACCGCTGAAATTTGGAGGCATGGTAGATCATTCGCAGTTATTTGAAAATATTGATTCCTAAAAAATCTCACCACCAAAAATATTCAGGATCTTCAAATTTTTTCTGACAGTTAAATTGCGCCATATAATTTTATTTGTGGAATTTGCAGCATTTTCTATATCGTTTCAGAATATAGTAACGACTTTTGTAAGAAAAATTATACAGGTCGATTTTCTCCACAAAAATTAAAGGGACATAATTCTTCAATCCGGCCCTGGACTTTTTGGATTGGTCGATAATGCAATGTATCAAGGTCGTTGCTAGAACATAAACTGCTGGACAACGAAGTTGTCGGTATCGGAAAAATGGTCCGACTTTGGAGGTCAATATCTCTCGATTGCCGATTGCGATTTCCATTTTGTTTGTTGCGTTAACTAGCTTAATCTTTCTGTAACCCATCCTATAATAGTGAATATTGAAAAACTTCATATAAATTTTCTACAGGGTGATACGTAAAATAGTGCAAAATTGCCACGACTTCATCGTACCCCCATTTGTCAAAGAAATTTTTTTTATGTATTCTAATCACGAACCTGTAGTATAGCTGGACAGATGATGACAAAGGGGGAAATGACGCCAGGCGGGCGCTGCCATAAGATTATGTGGACGTTGGGTTTTTGTTTTCAACGGTTGGCATCACCTGCCACGGCAACGGTCTGATTCTACGAGTTTACCTAGGTATATCCCGTTCACTTTTTATTGTCAGTAGAATGACTTTTTGGAGCAAAAATTAAGTGACAAGCTGGAGCGCTGGGGAGGTACGGCTGACGGCCGCTGTTAGTTTTGATCCAAAACTTTGCAGGTGCCATCAGCCGTAGCCGTAGCCCCCCAGCTTGTCACTTTATTTTTGATCCAAAAAGTCATTCTACTGAAAATAAAACGTGAACGGGATATAGGTACAAGTCGTCGAAATCAAAACCAGAAATCAAGATATTATCCCAGATCAAGATGGCGCGGCACTGACAGCCAAGCACCGACTGTCACCGAGCCACGATATAGTATTAGACTGGTATTCTAGCGAACCGCCAAGGGACGGTCCAGAAACTTGGTAGTCAGTGTGCGAGAGAGATGCGAGAGAGACAGATTATAAGTAGACTACTGCGAGCGCCGAGCGCGAAAATCGCGTGGTGTGAAGACTGAAAGATGTACCTCTAATTGGGAAAATAAGACAAATACTTTGTTTCACGTGGAATAATTTTAATAAAGCATCATTATTATCATCAATAAGTAATAAAAATTGAAGTGTAGGTACTCTTTTCGACGCTGATGTGAGAAGAACGATCCACGCTATTTAATTAACATATTTTTGTTGCTTATGTATCTTGTAACTATGTTTCTAAATTTTATTTTGTTTTGAGAAACTTTTTATAATTTCTTTTGTTTTCTTGTCGTAGTACTGCTTATTTCTCATGTAAATATAGAAAAAAAAAACAACTTTGTGTGATGATGACATAGGTACGTATTTGCGATACAACTCGCAGGTAAATGCTGAGAAATTTAATTTCAAGTATTCAAAATCTGCAAGTGTTTTTTTGAACACATCAATAAGCGAGAATCTTTTCTAAATTTCCAAATAAATTAAACATAATCTTCAAACTTAGATGGTTCAGTGCTTTTGATTTTGAACTCGTAAAATGAGCCACAGTCGTGCTATTCTTATTATTAATTAGTTCCAACTTACTTGAGGGCCGAAAAAATAGGGTTCGATTATTATTATTCGAGGTATCGACAGGCTTTTCTTGCGAACTAATTACGGACGCTCTTATTTCGTCAAACGCTTTGGGTTCAATGGATTTTTATTTTTGTTATATCTTATCGCGCTCTAACAAAAAGGAACCCCGAAAAACTACTTGGACATAGGTAGGTACTTACTAGTAAGGTATGGAAATCTAAAACGCTGCAATAAACCATCACCAGTCCCGCACAAACTTTGTTCAACAGAAGATTAAGAACGACCATCAACAAAAAATATTGCTCCGACCAAATTGTACAATTATAATAAAATTAAATCCACTTTCAAAAACAACCAACTTCCAATTGCCCAGCATTATAATGAAACAGCAAAAAAACTATGTGACCTTCTCTAGGCTCCAGGAAAATAAAATTTCGAGTAAAAACTTTGGGAGAGGAAAAAAATGGGTGAGAGCAGGGTTAGTAATTTGCTTAAGAAATGGGTAAAAAGCTCGTATATTGTAGAGGCGGAGACAACTGGTAGGAAGTTTATGAGAAACAGAAGTCATATCAGTAAAATAAATCACAGATAAATCAAAACTTTTCGAAAAAGTATAGCTGTACGTAATTATGAGTTACCATTTAAAAGGGGCGTTGTTACTAGACCTGAAAATGTACCTAAATAGACCTGTAAAACAATAACTTGTACATCCCTAACTATGATTTACCTGTGGATATCGATGCTGGTAGACCAGAGGAAAATAATGTTAGTGATATTTAGTACTGAAAATATACAAGATGTTGAGGAGCCTAGTTCAACGGGAAATATTGTTACGATTAATCCTAACTTCACCCGTAATTGCGAACAAGCCGGGTGTCATTACTGATACTTAATAAGGATTTAGGCATTGTTGGGTGATGACTGATGAAATACAAAAAATCTGAGATAGGTTGATAGTAATTAGGAGTTTCTACCCCGACTTAATAGCCCGATTCCCGCTTATTCAATGCAGTACGGCGTGTGCTCTGGTCTACTATACCCCGTCTCTCTCGCGCAGACGGTCGCAGTCACGTACCACGATCTTGGCCCACTTCTCAGCGGCAACGGTAGTGGTGGTTACAATACCAGTCTAATATTATATCGTGCACCGAGCGAAAATTATTCCAGTGAACCTCAAACGTTCTATGTAATAACGGTAAACTCTTGCAAATCTTCATGGATCGGTGAAAAATTTAGCTAAAAACTATATTATTATACACTAAAATTATATATATTTATAAAATAGAATATATAGTCATAGTCATCAATCCATAAAACTGCTTCGTTGAATATTGAAAACCACTCTCGAGGCCGCTACCAAACGTTTTGGGACCTTTGGGTACCGGTGCATAATAAGATGGCGACTTCCAGGGGAGGAGTCATAAGTTGTTGGGGGAATCTGGGGAATTAGCAGTCCAGCTATACTACAGGTTCGTGATTCTAATACAAAAATTATGAAGTGTGGTGTCTAATCTCGAAAGGGTTTTGGAATTTCCCGGATTGGAAGTCCAACATTGAAGATATAAATTTTTATGTCAAATGTTGCAGATTTGTTAAATGTTGAATGTTACGAAACTCAGGCATAGCACAAGCACGAAAGGTATAACCTCCAGGGGGGCTTTACTTCACTCGAACACTGAAGTTTTACATCGTAACCATGTTCAGGGGCTCAAATCTGCAAATAGAACATGTTTCATATCCAAAGTTCTGATGAAATTCGGACGAAATCCAACGTACGAAAAACAGGCAGGGACAACCACTTAAAAAAGTGCCCCCTGCTTGGCCCCACACCAAATATTCAGGTTGTGTTGAAAGTTGAATTGTTTTGGACTGTTGCACGAACAATTTTGCTCAATGTCAACATCCATTCATCAGAAGTGACTAAATCTCGCGTGCCAACAAGGCAAATCTGTAACATTCAAAATAAAAATTTATATCTTTGTTGTTAGACTTCCAATCCGGATAATTCTAAAACCGTTTCGAGGTAAGACACCACACTTCATGATTTTTGTATTAGAATACATAATTTTATTTTTTTGACAAATGGGGGTACGATGAAGTCGGTACAATTTTGCAGTATTTCACGTATCACCTTGTAGAAATTTTACATGAAGTTTCTCAACATTCACTTTCATAGGATAGATCATGGAAGCATTAGGCTAATTAACACAATAAACAAACCGGAAATCGCATTCGGCAATCGGAAGTTATTGGTCTTCAAAGTCGGACCATTTTTCCGATACCGACAACTTCGTTGTCCAGCAGTTTAGTTCATTCAAGTTTCGACCAAAATACATGAATCACCCTGTAACTTTAAAATGGAAGAGGTTGGAAAAATTCCGAAGTCAGTTGCTGATCTACTAGTTGAAAACTGGATCTACTCTTGAGCTATGTCGGTAGTAGGTTCACTTGTACTGTGACTCTATACCTTTACAACTTCAAATTGAGACGAATCACTATCAAATTAAGAATAACCTCATTCAAATTGGCACTAAAAAATGCTACAATGATTAAACACAGTCCAATTGGGAATAATCAATTTCAAATTGAGAATAATCACTTTCAAATTGGCAACTAACATATTCAAAATGGAACCAAAAAGTTTTGCAGCGCTTAAACGCATTCAAATTGGGCATAATCAGATTCAAATTGAGAATAAACAGCTTCAAATTGGAAAAATAGGTGGGCATTCTTGTAGAGTAGGCTAACTCCATAATTTTTCAATATTGTTGTCAGAAAAAAAACGACAATAAACAACTCACTCCTTGCGATAAACCTGTGCGATGCCTTATATGAAGAAAGCCGAAGCTGACAACTTTAAGAAGCAAATTTGTGTCGTCTTCAACGATAAGGGGATTGGAGGGGACTGGCCAATACACTGGGGGTGACAAAAAGTACGGCATACCGATGGGTGAAAACTCAAGACGCTATTCAACTGCAACGTGGAGGAAAACGAAGAACAAAGATCGGCGAAGAGCACCACGCTTTGATGACTCGGTATATTGAAGACAATCCGAGACTCACCTTGGAAGAATTAAAAAGAAAATTTGAAGAAGACCAGCATTTGGTGGTCTCGACCGAATGTTTGAGAAAACATTCAGATGGCCTCATGTTCACTTTAAAAGATATTCGACGAGAACCGGAGAGAACTAACAGCGAAGAAAACAAGATAAAAAGACGCGAATATGTTCAGCAGCTTTTGAACTATCAAGGCGATAACATCCCAATTGACCTTTCCAAAAATAAAGGATAGAGAATGGTTTTGACAGTTGTCCCAACCTACGCAAAATATTTCGCGCATTGCGCACATTTCGCAGTTGCATGATGTCATGTTAATGTCAGATTCCAGACGTCATGAGCAGGTCCTCAAAATCTCTGTTTGTTTTGGTGGAAAAAATGATGAAGAAATCACCAGTGAAGTGCACACTGGAAGAAAATCCTGCCAGATGGAGAAACAGAGTATCAGAAGAAGTCATAGTGAAAGCGAAGACGGGTGGAAATACTAATGCGTATTCATTCCGGCAAAGGTGTATCTCGAGAACTTACTGTTTATCTATCTGTAGAATTAGTAGCTGCAGAGGATTCACCACTTCATTATCGCAGTTGAAAAACTTTTAGTGCCCTGATTTATGACAAGTGCTAAGCGGAAAAGACAAATTTGATGGATACTGGTCCATCAAAACTTCAGCAGAACTCAATTTTGAATGATGCCACCAGAAATACTGTGCGCCACTCTTACAGTTCCAGGGGTAGAAACTTCGACCAGTGGTTCCGTAGGAAGGAGAAGCCAGATGAAAGTTTGAACAGCCCTGGGGTTCTCTTGCACAAAATGGGTCGTGTCTTGTCTGGTTAAATTTTGTTTTTCCAACTCTCAAGCCCCAGCGTGTATTTCGTAGAATTGTACATGGAAACATGAGGCTTCTTCAGATTATTTTCGCACAAGGTAACACAGCAATAAATAACCACTTTAGTAAGTCTTTCCTTTCAACGCTCGGTGCTTGCCTATGCCTCTGACACTTCCACTATGAGATGACTGCATACTGACAGTTGTCCCAATCTACGCAAAATCATGACGTCATAATAGAAAAGGACAAGCGCAAATTTGGAAAGGTCTATATAGTTGGCTGAGCAAATTTTCTACTTTAGCATTGTAGGCTTGCCGCCTTTTTACCTGGTGTGAAACTGACTTCTCTGGAAGTAAAGTTATATTTCTTATCAAACCGATATTAAAATCTTGGAAAACTGACCTTGTCATAAGTGGAAAGGCGACTAGAGGGGCGCAGAGCTGTATTACCGCCATTTAGACACCAGAACCCTGAACCCTACGGGCTACGGGGCCGCCTTCAATTGAAGTCATCTTGACGACGATCATTCAAGGCCGACAAAAACTTGTCCCGCCAAGCTCCAAAACGGAAACAAATTACAAACTGAAGGTACTCACATGAATTTCGGTCCAATACGCAACTTGAGGCGGCTGGGTTTTTTGAAATTCGGTTCAATTAACTTTTTATACGTAAATCATGCTGCAACTGCAGGCCTGCTGAGATGTTCCTTGTCTTGCCAATAGTGCTTCATGATTCGTCGTGTCTTTTCGACTGCAAGAGGTAAAAGGATTGATGATTCCATGGGACCCCTTTTTTTTGGACGAAGGCCTAGTACTTTTGTAGTTTGAATCAACCTAAAGTTGAACCGGCTTCAAGAAGTTAGAAATATGTTTGACACCTGTCAAATGTCAAAGCTGCTTTGATTTATTTGTTCATTAGCGAAAATTAAAAAGAGGTCGAAAAATTACTACATTTTCCAATGAAATGAAAAAAAGCGTCAGCATCACGTCCCGCAAAAATATGCCGTCTATCTGCAGAGGATATGCGTAAAAAATACGTTCCAAAAGTGGTCCGAACGACGAACGCTAAATGAAGCCAGAGCAGCCAACCGCAAAGTTTTGGGGATTTTCTATATTTCAGATTTGGAAACTTGGAAACTGAATCTCACAGCCGACTAGAATCACGGTACAGGTGAACATACTTTACCTCCGACTAGTGTTCTCGAAATTTCACCGGTCCTCCAGCAAATTCCACAATGACTCGGCATGCGGTTTCTAGGCGACTCCCGAAAAATCATACACCTTTCGCTTGTATACTGCGTGCTCTGGAGACGCGGCGCCTCCGCCAATTCGGCTGATCTTTCCTACTCGGCTGTTGAAATCTCCCATGTAATTTCAAGAGCAAAGCCATCCTGTATGTCGTGGGATGTCCAGATCTTCGCATTCGCACACCACAATCTCAAAGGCAGAATCGGAGGACCGGCGTTCGTAACGAGGACCGGCGTTCGTAACAGTATATTATATTGATAGTGCAAGATTGAGAATGGAGGGTCTACACTGTTCTACACATTCCGAGATAAAGACAATGATGGCTTGCTGCTGGCAAAAGCAAAAACCAGAGACAATTTACATAAAAACGTATACGGCTTTGAGGAACTAGTACCGTTTTGAAGAACATACTGTACCGTTAAGGTCAGTTTAGAGTGGGCTAATTTTAACGGCGCGGCGCATTGCCTTCTTTAGAGCATCGTCAAACCAGTGGAATATTTTTTGGCTTGCATTCAGCAGTAGGTACCAGTAATTTGAGCTCTATGCTGTTGTCACGACTAATTTCAAGAATTATCCCTAGTTTGTGGCGATTAGAGCGTCCGAATAAATCGCCGACTAAACACCATCATCGCATCGGCGAGACAGAGAGAACGAACCAAGCCGGCATCAGCTCGCGTTGACGCTCTCTCGGCAAATTCGGGGGATGGCGCATGTAATTTAAAACAATGACGGTATCATTAGATTTCTCACCCAGGATTTATGCAGACAATGTAAGTTCAGCCATAAATTATGGCCCCGGTATCAGTGGATTTAATTATAAGTTAGGTGTATTTCAGTCGGTAGTTAACCATCATAGCCAAGTTCAAGTGTGTCCCGTATTTATAATGAACCCTGTCGTCGTTACTGATTCATCAGGACCTCAGAGGTGAAACTAATTAAAATTGCGTAATTAATTCCGGAAGATCGACTTTTTCCGACCAACCGACCTCTCTCTGTGCATCTCTCCATCTCTGCTCTTCTTGTGCGTCTCACCGACCGACGCCACCCGGGCTCGCGGTCTGTTCTGATTGATCGACTACGGACGAAAAGTCTAATTAAGCCCCCAATGTAAATGACAAAACGGTTTGTACAGTAATTGCACTTTATCTTTGGCGCCATTGTCGCCAGGTTCTTGAATTGATGAGACCCTATTAAGTGAAAAACAGAATACTTCAACTGTTTGAATGCTTTGAAAAAATCACTTTTCCCTGGCGATTCCTTTTTGATTTAATTCGACTAATTATAACGTCTGCTGGATGGCTTCTTCTTTACAAACTGCTTCAGTTGAAAAGATAAGGGCCAATTTGGACGAGAAGGTCTAGCGAATGACTTGACAAAGTCCAAGAAAGTTCACCGGCGCTATATCTGATTGTAATTATTATTACTAGGATAATGCGATTACTCCACTAGTGTGAACTAAGGCGTGAATATTGGAAAATGTCGGAAAATTTTCTCATGCACAGGTAGCTTGATCGACTTGATAATTGTGCACACGCTTTCCAATTATGGACAACTTCTCTGATGGACGGCAATAATTACTATGACGGGACAAAGTTTAATCGATATGACGGGGAAGTGGTCTGGTGCCTACACCTACATGCCCATCGGTGATCGGTATAATCGGATTGGCTGGTACGAGCTTTTGACACCTGCCCGTTAAGATCTAAAATAAGGGTGGATTATACCCATAATTCAATTGAAGGAGGTACTCGAGAAGGTAATCATTTCAAATGTCAGATGAAGAAGTATATATAGCTAAATTTCATTCAATTATTATATGCAGCTTTACATCCCGAAATTTGACCATGTCACAGCCTACCCCAATTCGGGATGGTTTGAGTCATACGGTACACAAAGCTAACTTTTGTAGCGCTCTTTGTTTCTTGGCAATCTTGACGCTACAGTCAAGGCACAGACGTCAAGGTGAACTATTATTGTTACACGCGTCTTGTCAACTAACAGTTTGACTTCGACACCCTAATGATGTTTGTGTTTGTTGACGTACCTGGAAGTAGAAAATAGTTTCGAGTAAAATGTCGTTTCCACAGCAACTTCAGAGTAAGTAGACCTACTGGTTACCTGGCGTAAGTTGCGCTGAAGCTATAGCAAAAATTAAATACCGGGTGTTTATAAACGTCTGTGATCGCATCGCCTTTGGAATCCGCTCTCGATCACTACGATTGCGCCTGTTACTACGTTTTTCGGCCTGACCCAAGCCTGCCGCGATCACGTCTCTCATAAACACCCCGTATAATAATAATAATAATAATACCGTTTATTGTTCTTTCAGTGGTAACACTATGAACAATAGTACAAGAAAGATAGATTTTAACCTCGGAATAAATATGGACGTCCTGAAAATTTGATATTCTGTTCAGAATTGAGTGCTCTACAACATATCCAAAATCGCCAAAAATCGCACCCGGGGGTTTTGAGTTATTGGAGGGGGGGCAAAAAATTGCAACTTGAAATGGAGGGGATGAAACCCGTCAATCCATTGGAAGCAAATACGTTATAATTCGACGCATCATATCCCGTTGATACCATTTTGGAACAAAAAATGTCGATCACTGTTGAAGTGGGGTCTTGGGGGGGCGAAGTCCTACTAGGTGGTCCATTCGGTTTTTCTGGCCATGTAGGACCGATCACAACAAGTTTGGTATCTTTTCCGACTATATTCAATCTCCTGAACTTGAATCCGATGTGTTAATTTGGATTAAAACAAGTTTGAACAAGTTGACTTGAAAAAACTTGTTTTTTCTTTGACAATTTTGACGATTTTTTTTTTCACTGCTAGAGGTGTTCATCTTTGAAAAAAATTTAGGGGCCATTGAATTGAAGTGTATTCTTCACGAAAATGATCTACTCGATGTTTGACTTTATTTCTCGAGTTTAAAAAATCGATTTGAACTTGAATCGGCCCGGCGCCGCTTCTACTACTGACCAGAACACGACAACATGCACCTTCAAATGAAAGTAGCACAAACTATTGAAAAACTAATAACTTATCTTTGAAAATTCGAGGATTTGTGCAGAACTGAATTCCCTATAACATAAACAAAATTGCCATCAATCGCATTGCAGGATTTTGAGTTATTCGAGGAGGAGGATAACATTTTGTCAAGATTCGTACTCTATGAACTGTTACCTTTCCCCTCAAATAACTCAAAACCCAGCAGTGCGATTCATGGCGGCTTCGTTTATGTTATAGGGAATTCAATTCTGCACAGATCATCAAATTCCCAAAGATGAGTTGTTATTTCTTCGATAGTTTGAGCTATTTTCATTGAAAGGTGCATGCTGTAGTGTTCTGCTCAGTAGTAGACGACGCGCCGGGCCGATTCAAGTTCAAATCTATTTTTTAAACTCGAGAAACAAAGTCAAATATCGAGTAGATGATTTTCGTGAAAAATACACTTCAATTCAATGGCCCCTGAAAATTTTTCAAAGATGAACACCTCTAACAGTGCAAAAAAAATTCGTCAAAATTGTCAGAGAAAAAACAAGTTTTTTCAAGTTAACTTGTTCAAACTTGTTTTCATCCAAATTAACACATCGGATTCGAGTTCAGGAGGTTGAATATAGTCGGAAAAGATACCAAACTTGTTGTGATCGGTTCTACATAGCCAGAAAAACAAAATGGACCACCTAGAAGGGCTTCGCCCCCCCACGACCCCCCTCCAACAGTGATCGACATTTTTTGTGCCAAAATGGTATCAACGGGATATGATGCGTCGAATTATAATGTATTTGCTTCCAATGGATTGACGGGTTTCATCCCCTCCATTCTAAGTTGCAATTTTTTACCCCCCCTCCAATAACTCAAAACCCCCGGGTGCGATTTTTGGCGATTTTGGATATGTTCCAGAGCACTCAATTCTGAACAGAATATCAAATTTTCAGGACGTCCATATTTTTTCCGAGGTTTGGCCGATTTTTTTACTATTTTTCCTGTACTACAAGGGAGTAGAACAAAAATCGAATAATTCAATAAAATTGGGTAAAATAACTAAAAATATTACAATAGTGCAGTATGGCATAGAGGAAAAAAAATAAAAAAGGATGTAGAAAGACTGATTATTCATTCCTACTGAATGCTCTTAACTTGAGCATTCCCACAATGAAATTAACAATTTTCATGATATCACTCTTATCATTATTCTCAATGAAACGTAGAAGCACCGCCTCCACATCTCGTCTCCACAGCAACTTCAGAGTGAGTAGACCTACTGGTTACCTGGCGTAAGTTGCGCTGAAGCTATAGCAAAAATTAAATTACTTCTATTGAATTTCATTTTGTGGTTCTTCTTATCACTATTCACAGTACTCTGCAATATTTCACTGAGTACGACGTTTTATTTCTACAACACTCTGTGATATTCTGTGACTCTATTCTCCTTCCTCCTTGAACATTCAGGCATGCTTCATGCATAGGGCCATCCAAGACATTGCCAGACTGACTATAGTTTGAGTTAGCTATCATCCGCTCCGTCTAGGTCTGTTCCATCTTCTAATGTGTAAAATGCCTACCAGTAGATTCCCACCGCTGCATGTTTGTGGGTATATGGGGTTGAAGGATGAGGGGGAGGCCTGGTGCAATATATACGTTTTGCTCTCGGGGCCAAAGTGGAAACGTAAACATCAATTTATTTGGAATCTGCCACTATTCCCGCATTTCATTTGTTTAAAGTGGGTTGTCCCCAAAGATTTCCCCAGGCGTGCGGTGCTGCCTTTTGCAGTTAAACAAGCGGGCTAACAAAACACGCGGTAAATATTTGCCCAGGACTAGAGCCAGATTTCAGTCACGGCCGCCTGCGATATATCACAGTTATACACAAAACGACAATATACAGAGGAGCCGCCGACTCGCCGCCGCAGCCAGAGGGGCCCTCGCACATACACAACATCATTGTCCTTTTCCGACGCCGCCCGCCAATTCCGCACACGGACGCAGTAAATCAGTGCGTCGGGTAATTAGGAAGGGTGGCGCCTCCGTGCGACGTCCCAATTTTTTATGTGGCTGATGTGGCTGGATGCGTGTGTATTCGACCTGATATTCTCGATTCAAAGCTCAGAAGCTTATTTGAACTGAACTGAATTAGTAGGTAAGTTATGTACCTACCTCCTGGAACTTTTTGAATCAGGACACGAAAACAAAACAGATGATTCTCCATGGTCAACTTTGACATTGGTTTACGAATGAAAAAGAGCTTGGAAATGGTCTGGGTGGCATCGGGAATAAGTGCTTTGAAATTTGAAATGGCGAAGACTTAAAGCACCTGGACTACTGGACTACTGCACGACTGCTTACAACTGAGAACTGAGCAACGAATATTTGCAATTGTCACATTAGAACGACAACAGAAAGATCGCTTGGACAGATGCTGTTTTGATTGTATTTCAAATCGTATTGTATTTTGTATCGCTGCCCAGTCTGTTTCTTGAAATAAATTAAGGCCAATGATATTTCTTTTGCGCCTGATTAATCCCCGCTATTTCTTTTCTACTAGAATTGACGTAATCATTATAGTTATAACGACGATTTGTCGGAGGAAAAAGTCTTATCAAAGAGCTCGTCATCAAGGTCATCCAAAAACCACTGCCAAAACTCAACTCTACGACTGATCATCTTTATGAAATATTTGGAAGCAGGCCTAACGAGAAATGTTTTCTCAACACCAAACCAATAAATCAGATGAACGTATTGTTCATTCTTGTTCTCCCCATATTTTTTTTAATAAATTATTGTCATGTTCCTGTGCCCGAAAATTTGAATAATTTGTTGAAGTGTTGGCTTATTTCTCAATTTGTTTTCATTTAATCGTACAAGTTATATCCCGAGAGGTCTGAATTTCATGAGATAAATGACGGGTTGCTTTATTTTGCAAAATTTTGGTACTAAGAATTTTGGTGGAAAATGTACGAGACTTGATATTTCACTCACATTAAGATCCCGAAACCGCAAGGTCCCATCCAGGAACGGAAGTATCGCACCACCGAGAGAGAGTGCCTGACGGTGATTTATTGCTCTTAGAAACTGCTCTGTTATATCGAGCATTCAAGTACATAGATTGCCTCTCAAGTAGCTTCCGGAAACTAGAACATAAGGCTAGAATAGACCCGGAACTGTCATATGATGAACGCATCATTTTAAATAGTTGAGAGTCCAAGTAAACTGCTGGACAACGAAGTTGTCGGTATCGGAAAAATGGTCCGACTTTGCAGGTCAATATCTCTTGATTGCCGATTGCGATTTCCATTTTGTTTGTTGCAATAACTAGCTTGATCTTTCCGTAACCCATCCCATAATAGTGAATGTTGAGAAACTTCATGTACATTTTCTACAGGGTGATACGTAAAATGGTGCAAAATTGCAACGACTTCATCGTACCCCCATTTTTCAAAAATATATTTTTTCAATTTCCTAATACAAAAATAAATTATGAAGTGTGGTGTCTTATCTCGAAACGGTTTTGGCATTTCCTGGATTGGAAGTCTAACATCGAAGATATAAATTTTTATGTTGAATGTTGCAGATTTACGAAAGTCAGGCATAACACAAGCACAAAAAATATAACGTCCAGGGGGGCTTTACTTCACTCGGACACTGAAGTTTTACATCGTTACTATGTTCAGAGTCTTAAATCTGCAAATAGAACATGTTCCATATTTGAAATTCTGATAGAATTCTGACGAAATCCAACGTGCGAAAAACAGGCAGGGACAACACTTGAAAAAGTGCCCCCTGCTTGGCCCCACACTAAATATTCGGGTTGTGTTAAGAGTGAAATTGTCCTTGACTGTTGTACGAACAATCTTGCCCAATGTCAACATCCATTCATCAAAAGTGACTTATAGTACTAGCGGTTCACAACATAATCTGGTACAATCCTGCATTTTGTGATACAAACAAGAACTTCGGCACAATTGTTTCTAGATCCAAAATGAATGATTTGGCCCGCTGTTCTTTTCGATTAACCCCTGCTGGTCCGGGATTTGGGGGGTACAAGGGGGAATCATGTTTGATGTTATTCCTGAATAACTAGAGCCTGCTGATCACGATGTCGCCACTGTCAGAATGATGCGCCTGTCGGGAGACAACGTAGAGCTGTCAATTTTACGATGGGGGCTTCCCGAATTAATAAATTTTGGTCATCGAAGGGGATGTGTGGGGTATCATTTCTGACATAATCGAGGTCTGCGAACTCATTTCTCTTTGTAAAAATGTAATTGGTTTGAAACT
Organism: Anaspis maculata; assembly: GCA_949128115.1. Lineage (NCBI taxonomy): Eukaryota > Metazoa > Arthropoda > Insecta > Coleoptera > Scraptiidae > Anaspis > Anaspis maculata. The sequence goes on from OX421965.1 coordinate 40,953,110, forward strand.
GTGGAAAATATGAGGGATCAAAATTATGATTATTGAATATCAAACATTCAGGACTCGCATTGAATTCACTTTTGTTGCACTTTTGATTAAGCTGAGCTAGCGAGTCACGATACCGCCATTGTCGAGGCGCTGCGTTCGCTAGAAGTCGAGTTATGACGGATTTATTCGAATTGGAAAAGTTCTTGAAAGTCGCTGCAGTGGCCATTCAAAAAAGAGTGCAATATAATTTCGACCGCCTTTGGACTCAGGGAGTCTACTTTTTCGCATAAAAATGAAATTCTGTCAATATTAAGGAGGCTCATAAATGGGGGTTTTGTACTTTTGGTCCACAAGCACTCGCCTTGAACCTTGAAAATATACATTTCAGCATAAAATGATGATGCCGATGCGATGCTGTCATCGCTGAAGCGATACGTCAACCAGAAGCCGAGTGGGGGCTGTAACTCTTTGTACTTGGGATGCGCGTCTTGAATTAGGTTAGTTTGGTCTTGGAAAATGATGTGTTGGGCATCATTTCTAATGTTTTTTGGGTCGCTGATTTCATTTCCCAATACAAAATTTTTATTGACTCACAAGCGGAGTTGTACCTGTGTTAGTAAATGGGAGATATCCCTTCTTTCCTCAAATTCTAATCCAATCAAAATTTTGCATTGAGAAATAAATTCAGTGACCCAAAAAAACATTAGAAATGATGCCCAACACATCATATTTCAAGACCAATCTGACCTAATTCAAGACGCGCACCTCAAGTACAAAGAGTTACAGCCCCCACTCGGCTTCTGGTTGACGTATCGCTTCAGCGATGGCAGCATCGCATCAGCGTCATCAATTTATGCTGAAATATATTTCCTTGAGGATTCAAACGAGTGCTTGCGTAGTAAAAAGCGAAAAATCATTTGATGAAAATTCATCAAAATCATGTCAAAATCATTTGACATTTGAAAATTATTTCATGAGCCCCCTTAATATTGACAGAATTTCATCTTTATGCAAAAAAGTAAGTTTGATGACTCTAAAGGCGGCCGAATATATAATCCACACTCTCCTCAACGGTCAATATAGCCAGTTTCAGGGATTTTTTCAATTCAAAATTATTCGTCATAAGTCGACTTCTGGGGAACGCAGCGCTTCGGCAATGACGGCATAATGATTCGCTGACCCAGCCTAATAAAAAGTGCAACAAAACTCAGTTCAATGCGAATTGTAAATGTTTGATAAATCGATAATCATGATTTTGACCCCTCATATTTTCCACAGTTTCAAACCAATCACATTTTCACACAAAGAAACGAGTTCGCAGACCTCGATTATGTCCGAAATTATACCCCACACATCCCCTTCGATGACCAAAATTTGTTATTTCAGGGAGCCCCCACTGCAAATCTGACAGCTCTACCTTGTCTCCCGACAGGCGCATCATTCTGACAGTGACAACATCGTGATCAGCAGGTTCTAGTTATTCAGAAATGACATCAAACATGAAAGCAGCGTTCAGTGCTTGCAGCAAAAAATAGTCATGTCCCCCTTGTACCCCTTAAGTCCCGGACCAGCAGGGGGTAATCGAAAAGAACAGCGGGCCAAATCATCCATTTTGGTTCTAGGAACAATCATGCCGGAGTTCTTGTTTGTATCACAAAGTGCAAGATTTTTTTGTGTACCGCTTGTACTATTAATCTCGCGTGCCAACAAGGCAAGTCTGTAACATTCAAAATAAAAATTTATATCTTGGATGTTACACTTCCAATCCGGGTAATTCCAAAACCGTTGCGAGGTAAGACACCACACTTCATGATTTTTGTATTGGAATACATGGAAAAAAAAATTCGACAAATATGGGGGTACGATGAAGTTGGTACAATTTTGCAGCATTTTACGTATCACCCTGTAGAGATTTTACATGAAGTTTCTTAACATTCACTTCCACAGGATAGGTCACGGAAGCATTAGGCTAATTAACACAATAAACAAAACGGAAATCGCATCCGGCAGTCGGAAGTTATTGATCTTTAAAGTCGAGCCATTTCTCCGAGACCGACAACTTCGTTGTCCAGCAGTTTATGATTGTGAGTGAGATAGATAGGGTTGATTTGAGAAGATCAGTTGTTCGTCCTAAACCCAAAATAGACAAAGTAAACTACTCATCCAGAAGAGGACAAATAAGGAGATGAGCCAATACTTGATAGGCCAGGCGCTAGATCATTCTGGATGGAAACAATTCCGACCAAAGCTTTTATGGTGTCAAACTCTTCGTAAGGTCAGTAGGTATCTACCACTGAGTTTCCGCCCAAAAACGAGTTGTGCTAATTCCTCCACATCTGCCCAAAGGTAAAAGATGTCTTGAAGGTGCAAAAAGACCTCCTTAACCCCAGTACTTTTTCATTTTATTTGCCTCAATGCAAACGTACAACTCTAACGCAAACATTGGAAGCATTTGTCATCATCTCTGTGCCAGTCTTACTGTTGAAAAAAAAGATTTCTTTGTGCGGGTCAGATAAATCACATTTAATTGTTTTCCCACACAAGAAAACGATGGAGCAACATGTATTTTGGATGTCCCCTAATAACTTGTACTCACTGAGCCCATTTATGGCGTTAAAAATTCAATAACAGCGTTTTGGAAGATGTTGCCCGCTAAAAAGAGAATAATTTTTACCCGTCTGTTCAGCAGGAGTTTTTTCAATTTACCAAACACCGTTCTCGAAAATTTTAAAGGAAATGACAAGCTGGATCTGTTTTCTAATGATATTATATCTGGCTTAACCGCGGCACGCTTTTCGGGAGTGTAGGAGACTGATTTCTTTCGAGCGGTTCTATTTTACCCGCGTGCGGCCATGCCTACTTGACATAGACCGGACTGATTACACAAGCTTAGAAATGTACTCTCTTCCAGTTTTGAAACACGACCATTAATGATAAAATAATGTATGATTTCTTCATAAATCAATGTACAAAGTCGCAATAATAATGGTCGCGTTTTAAAGCTGGAAAAGAGTACATTTCCAAGCTCGTGTAATCAGTCCGGTCTATGTCAAGTAGGCACGGCCGCACACGGGTGAAACAGGACCTCTCGAAAAGAAAATAGTTTTTTTAGACTTTCAAGTGCGTGCCGCGGTTAAGCCAGGCACGATATCGTTAGAGAAGAGTTTGAGCTTTCCATTCCTTATAAAATTTTCGCAAACGGTGTTTGGTAAAATTGAAAAAATTGCTGCTGAACAGGCGGGTGAAAATTATTCACTTTTTTGCTGGCAACATCTTCAAAAATGCTGTTATTGAAATTTCAATGCCATAGATGGGCTCAGTGAGTACAAGTCATTAGAAAACATCCAAAATACATGTTGCTCCATCGTTTTCTTGTGTGGAAAAACAATTAAATGTGATTTATCTGATCCGCACAAAGAAATCTTTTTTTAAACAGTAAGACTGGCACAGAGATGATGACAGATGCTTCCAATGTTTGCGTAAGAGTTATACGTTTGCATTTAGGGAAATATAAAAAAAAAGTACGGAGGTTTAACAGGTATTTTTGCACTTTCGAGGCATCCTTTACCTTCGCGCAGATGTGGAGGAATCAGCACAACTCGTTTTTGGGCGGAAACTCAGTGGTAGATAACTACTGACCTTACGAAGAGTTTGACACCATAAAAGCTTTGGTCGGAGTTTTTTCCAGATTGGAGTGATTTTACCGACATACCGCCTGGCCTATGAGCACATCATCGGAATTTTCAGGCACAGGAACAGGACATTATTTGTTAGGAAAAATATAGGGAAAACAAGAATAAATAATACTTTCATGTAAGTTGATGCTGTAAATGTGAAAAATTTGTCCTTCACCTTGATGTAGTAGTAAGCTTCATTCACCATACGGTTTTACAGGTCTCGACTCTCGACACACATTATTACAATTGAATTGAGTTATTCATTACTCATATCATCACATATTTATTGAAACGGAATTGAACTTGTTCTCTTGTTTCAATGACATCCTTCATCCATTTCAACCCTCTTTCGTCTTCTTTCAGTATGTTCATCATTCCTTCTCCACTTTCTCGCATTTCTGTATATTCCTTCAACATGTGTTTCATTGTGTCTCTCTCATTTCCACACATTCTGCATGTTCTTTCCTTTTCCTCCTTCCAGTATTCATTATCTCTCTCCTCATTTTCGCATCTGAATCTCGCTATCATGTCTCTTTCCTTCATGTTTTCTCTCTTGAAATATTTTGGTTCTTCTACTGTTATTAGCTTTTCGTATTATTTACTATACCTAAGTCAAGTCAAAAGTAAGTCACTTTACTGAAGTCAGTTTACCAGTCAAAAAAAACACTCTCCACTATTTCTTATTCTTCTGACCTCTTCGCTCGAGTAACCGTTTCTTCTATAGAAATTCTCTCTGTCTTTCAGTGTTCCTCTTTCTGCATCCCTCAGTTTCTCTTTCCAGCATTCTTGTAAAATTTTGCAGTTTTCACTGTTTTTCATTTTCTCTTCGTACTTATCCGCTCTTCTTCCTGATTCAATTCTTATCTTCCATCTCTTTGTCTCTTCTCTCACTATATATCCCGGTGTTTCCCTGTTCAAACCTAGTAGCCATTTTAGATATCTTTCTTGCACTGTTTCCATCTCTCAGTACTCTTTCCATCCCCATATTTCAGCTCCGTACATCAATATGCTGCCCACCAAACTGTTGAACATGATTCGCCTTCTCTATCATTTCCTCAACATGGGTTCCCGAGGTGTTAGCTCTGTTGAACGCATATCCGAGGTATCTGAACTCGTTCACTTTTTCGATCTTGAATTTCTCTCGCCTATTCCATTCCATTTTCCTTCTTCTTCCCTTTCCAAAAATCATCAGTTTTGTTTTTTTCACATTCAATTCCAACTTTTCCCTTCTCAAATACCTTCCCAAGTTTTTAATCATTTCCCGCATATTTCTTCCATCTTCAGCTAGTACCACCAAATGGTTCGCATACGCCAGTGTCCATACTTTTTCGTTTCCCACCACAAGTCCTCTACATAGTATATTGGAAATAGAAAAAAATTGGTGCTTTGCTGGAATTATTTCAAACAAAAACGATTTTTTTACCAATGCAAGCTTACAGTCCCTTCTTCAACATATCAAAAGTCCTCAACTCTGGGACTGCTACAAATCAGTATACAGGGTGAAAGCTTATTATTTTTCTCTACTTTCTTTTTTCTTGAAAAACTGATGACCGAAAATAACGGTTTTAGGCTAGTTTGATAGGCCATAGTCTTCCAATAAACATATAAAAAAATATACCACCAGCAACTGCTGTGTATCAAGTTACAGGGTGAAAACTATTTTTCATCTTCAATTTTTCTTCTTGGTGGAACTGATCTAGATTGAAGCCGGTTTCAGTTCTTTTGCAAGCTTATAATGTCATACTGAACATATAAAAAAGACACATCTCTGCATCTGCTGTTTTTCAATTTACAGGGTGAAAAGTCATTTTCCGTTTCAATTTTTTTCTTGATGAAATCGGCTCACACAACAATTGCGACTAGTTTTTCTGTAAATTTGAGGTTCCTAGTCAAACATATCAAAATGATACATTTTTGCTACAGCAACGTTTTTATTTACAAATTCAAATGTTTGGCTGCGTTCCAAGATTTTTGGAATTTCTGATGCAATATACCCGAATATACCCAAACATTTAAATTTACAAGAAAAAAACGTAGCTGTAGCAGAAATGTATTATTTTGACATGTTTGACTAGAAACATCAAGATTACAGAAAAATCAGTCGCAATTGTTGTGTGAGCCAATTTAACCAAGAAAAAAATTGAAACGTGAAAATGACTTTGCACCCTGTAAATTGAAAAGCAGCAGTTGCAGAGATGTATCCTTTCCATATGTTCAGTATGGGATTATAAGCTTGCGAAAGAACTGGAAGCGGCTCCAATCTAGATCAGTTTCACCAAGAAAAAAAATTTGAAGATGAAAAATAGTTTTCACCCTGTAACTTCTTACACAGCAGTGGCTGGGTGGTATATTTTTCATATGTTTATTGGAAGACTATGGCCTATCAAACTAGCCTGAAACCGGGTTTTTCAGTCATCAGTTTTCCAAGAAAAAAAGGAAGTAAGGAAAAATAATGAACTTTCACCCTGTATACTAATTTGTAGCAGTCCCAGAGTTGAGGACTTTTGATATGTTGAAGAGGGAACTGAAAGCTAACCATGATAAAAAAATCGTTTTTGTTTGAATCAATTCCAGCAGATATTCTATTTCCAATATACTACTCCCGCCGGTGCCTTCTGGAGCATTTCGTCTATATCTCCCAAGTATGCTGCAAATAATGTGGGGCTCATGGGGCGTCCCTGTCTCACGCCCTCTCTTGTGTGAAAGCAATCACTCTCTTTTCCATCAGTTTTTGCGCCCTCGTTCTCTCAAATTCTTCCATAATTCCTCTCTTCCCATGCTATCAAAGGCTGCCTTCAAGTCCACGAACAGCGCATACACCCGTCCTGATTTCTTATTTCTTCCTTTTTTCAATGAGATGGTTAAAGATGTATATGTTGCCTACGGTGCATCTTCCTTTTCGAAAGCCGGCTTGTCCATCCGGTATTATATATTGTTTTCCTCTATCTCCTTTGTCAGCCTTTCTTCTATCACCATTGCATATACCTTATAAGCAGTGTGCAGCATTGCTATTCCCCTGTAGTTGGTCACCTCCTTCCCTCTCTTCTTGTAGATGGGAAAGATAATGCCTTCCTTTGTTAGGAGGGATAATTCATTAGTTCTTCTTTCTCTAAAGTCGAGTGTTCCGTTTTCTTGTCTTCTCTTATCTCTGCTATGTCTCTTTCATCTGTTTCTCCAGGTAGTTCCAAAAAGTAATCCTTCCAATCTTCCATTTTTCTTTTGTTGCTGACTTTTTCTCTATTTTTTTTTCTCTGTTGATGTATGCCTACATTTCGTGTTCGTGTTTAATTTTTCTTATTTTCCGTTCTTCTTCTTCCCTCCTCTCCAATTTTCTCGTTATACAGTAGTCCCGGTATTTCTTTCTTGCTTCGGTCCTCCAGTTTGATGCTAGTGAGCTATCTGATCTTATCAATCACTAACTGTTAGTGTCGGTCATTTAAATAAAATAGCAGCGGCGATAACAGACCTGCTAATCAGTGTCTCAAAACTTCTTTATAGATAGCAAAAAAATACATTATTGTTAACGCAGACTTCAATTTATGAACGAGTATCAATAATATCTACTAAATTCACGAAGTTCAATGGCATATTCTAATAAGTTTCCATGGGCTGTTGAGAACTCTAATTGCAATAGAAGTGCTTCAAGCATTGGATGAGTAGGTCGAAATCGGTTCGTTCACTTAGAAAACAACGATTTCATACCGCGAACGTAGCAACTCCGACCCTTCATAATTTAAGAGTTGCGAGTCAATCAAGTCCAGAAACTCCGGAAAAAAGCAGGCGCTCGTTCCCATTATAAAAACAATTAAGTGGAAATGACATTAAACTGCCAAAATACCATCACGTAGAGGCAGCCGAGGCAGGTATACCTGCCTAGTACAACAAGGGCCTGGGACACGTGACGTCTCGTAACTCACCGGCAGCTGTAATGAAAAACGCAATTATAATAAAGGTACACGGGGAGAAATTTGCATGATTACTCGGTGGCTTAAAGAGTGTTTTAAAAGTTGGACTACAATACAATTTGCATAACAAGGAGGGCGGTCGCTACTCCATCCACCTTTCCTTATACCTCCACTCCAGGCGAGCCACTTTCGTTTATGTCCCTCCAGCCACTTGAACTCCCGGAGATATGGCAAATTGTATCGTAATTTTACGGTGCGATTTTTGGGAGCCCTCGGAGACTTACGGATTATTACAAATTAGCCCATGCATATTTACTGCGCTTTTAAGAACACGCTCAAGGATGGGTGAGTGCAAGATGGGACCCTGCTCTTAGAAGAATGCATATTTATGAGCACCCGGGGATAATACACACTTTTTTATTGTTCATCCTAGGAGAGCCTCGAACTCCTCGATAATGCGAGGTCACAAAAAATTACCTTGCAAACTTTCTTCGCTAATAAGATTAAAACAGTGCAGGCACGCTTCGAACTAGGTACCTGCCGACTTGGAGAGGAAATACCAAGCCTGTGGAACGTTATTAACGCGCTGCTTGGAATTTTTCCGGCAGTATAGTAGTTGAGAGAGTTGACATAAGTGCAAATTTCAATTGGTACATCTAAAAAACAAAAACCTGAGTAGCTAAAATAGATAAAGTACTTCACACGAATACGAAATAGTTTTAAATTTAAACTTATCAGGTACCTAAGTAAATAACTGTAAATAGAGCCGGTTTCAAAGCCAGAGGCAACGTGGAGACTCATATTTCAGTTCAACTTCAGGTTTAAGTTTTATTGCGCTATCTAGGGAACCTCTAAAGAAATTAAACTAAAGCTTGGCTAAGCTCCACTCGAAATAATGACTTTAAAGTGCCTGTTACGTACAAAATATCACCTGATGGTGCTGAACGAGAAATTTAATGCTCAAGGGTGTTGTGAATTTTTGCAAATTCAACGATGACACGTCGTTGTGGATGTGATGCACATTTTCTACATCTACACTTATATCATAGCCCACCTTTATGATCTTACAGAACTGATTTTGCCGGTAGGTATGTTTTATTTAGATGTACTACAAACCAGTCCATCTCCTCACCTTGTGGTGTGTTCAATAGGAAATCTCACTTAGAAAGTTGGTTAATTTAAAAAAATTTATCTAATGATCGTTCGAATGAATTCTACATCAAAGTAGGCGAGCTCATAAAAACGTAAACTTTGGAGTATGGAATAAGTTCCACTTTGTTTCGCAAGAGAAATACGGAACAAGCCATATTGAGAATAAGAACATCTAACGAGACAAGAATGAGCTCCAAATTCTATATGAAAATAGTCTCATGAAAAACAAGTATACTAGTACCTACTTGAAGATAAATATATATGTTTGTTGTTAAAATTGTTCATAGTTGGCCGATCATTATCACTCAATGGTCATCAAGCCTAAATAGGTAAGATTGAATTAGCGAAGAAACAAACTCAGTATGGTCAACTCTTTGGAAGATATGGTGGAGACCGGAGACTCCGACTGGGGGTAAGATACAACTTTGAAGACCCCCATTTGGGGGTGAGCCACAGACCCATTCAATTGGCGAAGGAGTTGTTTGAGAGCTTGCCGGATTCATAAACGCAGTCCGCAGTTACTGTACTTTCCAGAGCCTCCTATTTAGACAAGTTTGGATAGCCTAAAATTTCAGAGAAGGAATCGATCAAACTGCAAAGTTTTGGTCTACAGTTTACAGGTTCAGTAAAGTGTCCCCAACAACCCACTGAAATTCTGAAATTCCCAGACTTCTTCTTTCCCCTTTTTTTTTTTTTTTTTTTTTTTTTTTTGAGAAAGGTTGAAGAGCTTGGGAGATTCGAGTTTCCAAGAGTCAGTTTGACACATCTCATCAATTTTTCCTAGCATCACAACTGATACGGTGCTGGTGGTGTGGTGGTAGTCGAGTGGTACGTACAGGTGATGGCAAGCTGAGCCACTCCCGCTGCGCTATTATTTTGTGCTGTCCCCGAAGTTGCATGGTAGAGCAGCTGATAGCTGAATGTCGCCTCGTGAAATAAGTCAATTGAATAAATAAATACCAAATTGCATTGAATCACTTTCATTTTAATTGGTTTTTCTTTCGTTGCAAAAACAGTCCGGAGGTTAGTGATCAAAAATTAAATGGACCTTGCACTTGGTGACAAAAGCGCGAAAGTTAGTAGGATGGCATGAAAAACTGTGCTTTTCCGATTGAGAACGGGGCCATGCAGATTTTTTTTCAGGGAAGCCAGAGGGGACCTTCAAATTTGACAGCGCCGAAACTCCTACGAAACCACTTTTCAGAATCGTTATACCTATGATAAAAATTCTTGTTTTTGGGGGGGCAGCCAGGTACCTCAGTGTTTAAGTTCTTAACGTTCTGTCATCATTTCTTTGATATATTTTGCATTAATTTTGGCATCAGATCCAAATTCTCAACTAGAAATTCAAAATTACTTCTGTTTTTCATATTCATGCAAGACAAGACCAGAATCACGCTCACATAATTATGAAGAACTAATAATATCCACCTGATTTGCCTAAAAAATCTGAATTTGTATTTTGCTTTCTCAGAAATGCGGCAAGAAACTTGTCATGTCGACTGACACCTCTAGTGATGATGAAAATTTCATCTCAAATTATCCAAAAAAGACATCTTTATCATTCATCAAAAACTTCCATATATCCACCCAAGACCGTAATGAGGCCGGTCCATCAAGATCAAACGATGCAGCGAACAGCAATGGTGAAATCGACAAGAAAAAGAAATTATTGACAGCGTCTGTCATCAATTCTTTCTTAAAAGGAAAATCTGCAGAGAAAAAGGACGACTCGTTTGGAAACACCCCGGCAGAATTGGAAAATACATGCTCCAGTTGTGGTCAGTCCTTTAAAACTATACACGGTCTGAAAATACACATTGGCAAAAAGCATTCTGGTATTGCAAATAAATCTATTGTAAAGAGGATCCTTGCCCGTAACAGAAATCCGTCATCAAATCCCGATGATCAGCACAAAGATACGTCTGGTGATAGTATTGATGATGAAATTCAGCAGGAAAATTTAGCATGGCTGAGGAAATTTGAACAAATCAAACTAGACCTCCATTTATTCGATGTATCCCACTTCGATCATGTGATTAATGGCTTCTTGAAATATTTATTCGAGGCAAATAACAGAATATCTGGGCCCAAACATCCGGCTGTACATTTTTACCAACTCAGGAAAAAGAAGAAAGCAGAAGCAATTATGAGTACTACCTACTCACAGTCTTTGAACCCTTCAAGAACTGATGGAAAATCCAGGCAAAGAAGAAGACAACAATATAAATACGACATGGCTCAATACAATTACTATAACCAAAGGAAAAAAGTTGTACGAAATATAATGGATGAAAAGAAAACTAATAACTGCCCGATTGAAATGTCCCTTCTGGAAAAACACTTTCGTACTGTTTTTGGTGGCCATAATGATAAAGTGCTAGACCAGGATCAGTATGCTAAACGACAACCAAATTTAGATATTGACATCTCCCTAGAAGATATAACGACCGTAATCAAACTTATATCTCTAGATACATCTCCTGGGCCTGACCGAGTCCTCATCAGAACTATACGAAGACTGAGAATAGCCAACATTCTTCAAATTATATTGCAGATAATGCTCTTCACGAGCTACGTACCTTTAAAATTACGTGAAGGCAGAACTATCCTTATTGACAAAGAAGGTGAGGACAAAAATGATATTTCAAATTGGAGACCTATCACAATCTACTCCATTATTAGACGAATAACAGAAAAGGTTTTAGACATGAAATTACGAGAACAAGTAGATCTCAATCACAATCAACGAGGCTTTATAAATAACGTACCTGGTTGCCACATCAATGCAAAACCAATCAATGGATGCCTTCTAGATTCCAAGTCTAACAAAAAAGATTGTGTTGTAGTATTCCTTGATATTTCCAAAGCCTTTGATGTAACTGGGCATAGACACATTGAAGAATCACTAACATCTTACGGAGTCTCCAGAAATTTAAGGAACCTAATTATGAGTCTACTAAAAAACAACACGATAAGGCTTGAAGTAGGAAAAAAACACTCAGGTCAAATTGCTATCAATTGTTCCGTTCCTCAAGGAGGGCCACTTTCTCCTCAGTTATTCAATATTGCAATCAACTTTATCTATGACGAAGTATGCGATAAGCAGTTTTCAAATTTGTATGGATACCGTCTTAAATCAGACCTCGATGCACTCTGTCTGACAGGATTTGCAGATGACCAAGCAGTAACGGCCAATAGCTTATCGTCAGCAACTCGAATTATTGACTTGACAAAATCCTTATCTGAAAAAATTGGTCTTAACATCAATCCAGTGAAATGTTCGGCAATCAACATCCTCAGAGGTGAACTCAAGCAGTGTGATTTATACATTGAAGACACTAAAATCAAATGCACTGGCAAGACGGACAGGATAAAGTACTTGGGATGTACCTTCACTAATGAAATTGTATTCAACGTGGATGTGTTGCAAACTTTTGAAAAAAATTTCGAAAAATTGGTTACATCTCCTCTTTTGAAACCTGACCAGAAACTCAATATTATCAATCAGTACATTTTTCCTATGCTCGTATATCCTCTTCAATCTGCACCACTCAACAAGATCCATGGTTATATCACGAACGGCCTCAACACCATCATACGCAGGAATGTGAAAGCAATAATTGGTCTTCCAGCTGCTACGTGCAATGCAATGCTTTACTCACCACGTAAATTCAGAGGTTTGGCAGTTCTGAACTGTGAGTGGGAAGCTTATTTGCAACATTTCTCTATAGCAAGAAAACTATTGGAAGTTGAAAACCTTTTATTGCACCACGTCTTTGATTGTGAACGAGAGATGAAGCAGTGTGAAACAAAATTGGAAGTAAATGGGAATACATCTAGAGAAATGAGACAACATCTTAGAGAAGCGGCATTCAAAGAATGGACATCTTTGAAATGGCAAGGTGTTGGGGTGAACCATTATGCTACATATACCCCTGCAAACAACTTCGTCATCAACAAAAACAGCCTTTCATCATCTGAATGGACTTCAGCAATCAAACTGTCCGTAAACTATGCTAACCTCGCTGGCGTTCCAGGAAATTCGAACAATCTGTCGAACCTTTGCCGCAGATGTGGCAAAGAGAAAGAGACCCCTGCTCATGTAATCGGCAATTGTTCATACAATAACCTGTTGATAGTCAGTCGTCACCACAAAATCAAACATAAACTAACCGAACTCCTGACAGAAAGAAGCTTTGACTGTTACGAAGAAGTCCACGCAGTTGATACGGACGGGTCCAATCGATATAACGACATAGTAGCATTTGATCGGCGATCGAAAAGAGCGATAATTGTTGACCCCACGGTTAGATTTGAAACGAACAATCCGGAACAAGACATTCAAGTCGACGACGAAAAAAGGAAGATATATGAAAAATGTAAGGACTCACTCAATTTAAAATTCAGTCCCAAATATGGAAAAAAGAAATTTTGAAGTATTTGGACTTTGGTTTGGCTCTCGAGGGACTATTTCGGCAAAAGGTTTGGCATTTTTTATTTAATTCAAAATTGATAAGAAAAAACTTATGGAAATTTCAGAACTTATATTGAGTGACTCTATTCGAATTATACACAACCACATTTATAAATAATTTTTACATAATTTATACTTTTTATCTTCAATTTTTATATTCAGAATTATCTTTTATAGACAGATTAATATGCTGTGTTCTAGAGCAACTTGCTTAAAAGCAAGCAGCACCACTCTATTTTTCAATAAAGTTGTTTCTCTCTCATTAGTCGTTGTATAACTGGTTGCCTGCTCACAAGAGCCGTATTCTTTAATAATAGGTAAAATTGCTTAATTTGGCATGATGTTCAAATAATGGATAGCACCTACAGATAGCTACTCACATTTTGTAGAATACTGGATACATGATAAATGTATATAACGATATAGGTACAACCGAATGCAAAAGAGGCAGGTACTTACCGCACAATGTCTAATCGATTACTTTATTATTACCTACATAATTACTTCGCTTGTCACAGAACAATATAAATGTTTTAAAACTTCTTTACCTAAAAGTAGGTACTCACTGAAATTACTAACTGAAAATTCGTTAGTTTCCTCGGATGAGTAAAACGGAGTATAAAAAAAAGTATAAGCAATAGATTTTGGATAAAAAGAATTAATATTTGCATATTTATTCCGCTGATGACCGCGTCACGTCCGACAAGGTGTTTACTGCTTTCATTAGCTGAGCGAATATTTCTGGTTTGGTTTCGTATTATTTATGATAATAATCCCCATAAGCAAGACACATTTTTTTTCAATTCCAATACTTTAGTTAGTCACATTTAGTTTGCTGTTTAAACAAAAATGGTAGAATAATTTAGTGGCATTACTGAAATTTGGACCCTGAACCCCGAACCTTGTACTTGAATTGCTCCAAATAATTTAACCTGAATGTATGTAGGAGAAAGTGGGTAGATACTCACCTCCCATGTATTTACTAACCTCAGCAATATTTTGATTATCATCCAATTTATTACCTGATTTCACTTTTATATCAGCAGCACTGAAAGAGAAAACCTGAAATACAAGACCGATGGCCTGGCAACAAATTCCATAAGTATTTTTGTTGAATGATTCTTATTTATTTTTTCTCTCTGTACTTAATTAGCATTACCAATTCATTGCCACATACCACTTAAATTAAACGATTATTTGCTCTCATGAAATATAGTTTTTAAAACGACGAAAATAATATTGATTGATTTTATTAGGTATCTGATTTGTATCCATTCGTTTGATCCAAGCAGGTACCCATCTACCTACTCACCTAAAACAAAATCACTTTGTTCCAGATGGGAGACCTATCCAATCCAGAACTTAGGATATTAACAGATCAGCTGGAGAAGATAAGATATGGAGGTGAGTTAGAAATTATTGTCTGATACTATTTTTGCTTTATTGTATTGCATACGGGTGGAGGGTTGTGGAGCCTTCATGTACCGGGTGGAAAAAAACGAATTGTTTTATTTTCCTCGGCAAAATTTTCTTTTCTTATCCGCGAATTTAACAAACTTGATAAACTGGTATTTTTTCCATAAACGCGTGTGCGATGACCACAAAGTGACGATGAAAAAGCAAATGACGGATTTAGGAAGAATAGCCTTCTCTCAACATACAGGGTGTTTCAATGGAAACGAGTCACCCTGAATAAAACTTTGCCAGCTGAAGTTTAAAAAATTTACCAAGACCTGTCGACTTTTGTTTCGAGGGGGACATCTTTTGAAATTAAATTCAAAGAGAGTTAAATTCAGAGAATTGACAACCCCTCGAACGTGGTAGCTACTGCTCTTAATTGGAATAAAGGTCGAGTGATATCTCATTATGAAGGTCTTTCGATTCTCTCCACAACTAGGTACTTGTCACACAAAGAAAAATCAGAATTGAAGGTAGCAGGCTACCATCCTTGAGGAGATGATTTTTCAAGTTTGAATTTTACGTCAAAAGATGTCCCCCTTGAAAGAAAAACCGACTAGTCTCGAGAAATCTTCCAAACTTTACCTGGCAAAGATTCATTCCGGGTGGCTCGTTTTTATTGAAACATCCTGTATTGAAGCTACAACAATTCAAATCGGTTACTCAGTTCTGAAGATACAGCAATTTTAGGTAGAATCTGTTTACTGCTTTTTTATGCATCAACATTGAAGTAATCACATTTTGGCTCCTTGTCTGCCATTTCTTATTAATTTATTGGCTGATTTCAACGATTCCCACTCCAATGGCTATCTATACGTTGTTTCAGAAATATTGCTATCCCAGTAGGTCATGAAAATCTAAATGCAGCTTTAGATTTAGTTACAAAAAACGTCAATTCAAAAGTGTAAATCTCATGGAAACTTCATTATTTATTTTCAGGTTATAAGTCAGATCTTTCACTCCTTTCAGTCAGAAAGTATATTTTCAGTTTTTTATCAAGTATCACGTGCGGCACCCCATTCAAGGTGCACTTGAAGAAAGATACATGCAGTTTTGATGTCGAACCGACTCTGTTTCCGATCCCAGGATTAAAAAAAAATAGGCACCTGGGGAGCAGGAGATTTCGTTCTTGCCACAGTCTCAATCAACATTGTGCACATATCACACAGGTAGATACTTAGATAGTAAAGCAGTAAAGCAAACTGCATGACCTTGAAAGGGATCAGATATCAAGGAAGATCTGCTTCTAAAGCCGAGTTACGCTGTTCTACTTCAACTGAGCCTTTTAGTGAAGACAGAAGCACGAAATCTGGTAGGATATGGCACAACAGACTGTACTGTACCTACTCTTTTAATTGAGAACGGGCGCCTGGCTGATTTTTTTCTCGACTGGGCTCAGGGATCCACGGCTACTTTTTGGTTCTAAGTAGTGACAAACCTTGGCTTCTTTTTGCCAGCATGCGTTTGACCGTGCAATACGTTACTAAAGATCAAAGCAACGCGCTGAATGCTGGCAGCTGCATTGTTGGAATCTCTGGAGAATTTTGCGTAACAGCGTCAAAGTATTTCACGTTCTCTCGCAGATAAACGAACTGGATCCCCACACATAGCGTGAAAATTATCAGGTAATCAAAACCAATGAAGGAACAACACAACAGTAACAGTAGGTATAACGTAACAGGAACAACAGAAACTGTATAAGTAACACGTACAGATTCTTAAAACTTGCGTCGATAGGTGCTTATTACGATTTTCTTTCCAAAAGCTATCTAGGTGGACAGAAACATGACAGTTTGGACGACAGTAAAAAACTTCGTGGTTGATTTTGATTGACATGTCACAGTGACTTGGGACTAAAACAATAAACGTTTTAGAACTAGACAAAGCTAAAGCGACTTTCACCATATACTTCCAATGCCTACTGAGGTAGCAATCAATCTGAAACAACGTATAATTAAACCGACTACTGACGCCAGTTTTAGAATTGCCGAAATGTCAATACAAAATGGCAGATGAAAGACGGAAAATGGGTGGTCAATAATTGCCGAATCTTTTTGTCAAGTAGTAGGTATAATGTCAGCGTCACCAAACAAAGGACGAATTTCAAAAAAATAATGAACCTTATTCATTTTGGGATCGCTGTAACTTGATTCGATTGACTAACCATTAAGATATTATAACGAAATATCTCGGTAGTCGCAATTGAAGCGCATGCTGTATAGCAAACATATCATTTTCACTTTTTTTGCATATAGTTGCAGCGGTACGCTTTTTGATTCTGCATTTTGTGATACTGCAATGAAATTTGGCATATGCAAACTACATAAAATTTCAAGTGATTTGACCCGCAGCACTCAAAAACTTGTCCATTAGGGGGCGACTGGGGGCCCCTCAAAATTTCAAGATGTCTGAATTTTTCCCATGCGCCATTCAGTACCGCCCCATCTACCGTACAGGACCTAAACAACTTTGTTCTTGACCATCATAACATTTTTCGTCATGTCAATTTCATTCTTCTTATAGAAAAAAAATTATTTCTTTGCCTGGTCAACAGATTGAAAAATATTTTTATTTTGGACCAGCAATAGACTGTTAAGTAGTTTTTGTGCAATCATCGATAAATCCGCATCCCCTTGATTCATTTATGAGAAGAAAACTTTTACATTGCTATTTTTCAACAAAGGAGTGACTTCAACTTACCATTATTTTCAACATTATCTTTTTCAATGTTTTACCCCGGTAAGTATGATTACTGTTATACTAATATACAGCTTGAAGTTCTCTTTAACGATGTGGATGATGAAACTGCCTCAGATTCCACCTGCAAGCCGTACATAATAATTTTTCTGCAAGGCCGTCAAATTTGGCATTTTTGATTTTCTAGCGGGAGCGGCCAAAATGTCAATACACACCACTCCGCCCAAGAGCACCGGTTTGCCCTAGCGGAAAACAATATTCACGTCTAACAATTTTGCATTTTGTGATACTGAAATGAGAGTTGGTGCGGAAGTACCGCAACCGGTGCTCTTGGGCAGAGTGGTGTGTATTGACATTTTAGCCGCTCCCGGTAGAAAATCAAAAATGCCAAATTTGACGGCCTTGCAGAAAAATTACTATGCACCACTTCCAGGTGAAATCTGAGGCCGTTTCATCATCCACACCGTTGAAGAAAACTTCAAGCTATATATTAGTACAATAATAATCATATTTTTAGGGATAAAACATTGAAATAGGTAATGTTGAAAATAATGGTAAGTTGAGGTCACCCCTTCGTTAGAGAATAGAACAGCAAAACTTTTGTTTTCATAAATGAATCAAGGGGATGCGGATTTATCGATGATCACCCAAAAACGACTCAACTATCTATTTGTGGTCCAAAAAAATATATATTTCTCGACTTGTTGACCAGACAGAGAAATCATTTTTTTCTGTAAGAAGAATGGAATTAATATGACAAAAAATGTTATGATGGTCAAGAACAAAGTTGTTTAGGTCCTGTACGGTAGATAGGGCGGTACTGAATGGTGCATGGTAAAAACTCTGACATCTTGAAATTTGGAGGGGCCCCCAGTCGCCCCCTAATGGACAAATTTTTGAGTGCTGCGGGTCAAATCACTTGAAATTCTACGTAGTTTGCATATGCCAAATTTCATTGCAGTATCACAAAATGCAGAATCAGGGTCATTTTGCTAGCGTACCGCTGCAACTAATATAGTCCAGTCACTATGTCTTTCTTCTTCAGAAAAATTGGAAGAGGATTGAAATTTTGTACACGCATTCCCTTGATTGTCATGAACGGCCTGTGAAAAGTCCCCTGGAATCCGAGCTTAGGAACTTTGGATAATCGCCATCAAGTGTTGAAAAGTCGTTTTTTCGGCGAAGAAGTCATTTCTTTATTGCAAGATGGTTTTTGTAATTGAATGATTGCGTATTACCATCTTGACAATCGCCATACACTATTTCTACTTTTGCGTAGACGGCGGATCCAAGATGGCGGCCAAGAAGGGAAAACAGTTGACTGTCTTATTCCCATTAGTAGAAGACCTGAAAATGTCTGATGATTGCATTTTATTTCTGACATAACTTTTTTTCAACTCATCATTCACTTTATAACTCGTGGGTTACACATTATCATCATTGATTTACCTTTCATCAGGTGCCTTGGCTTGGGTTTTTCATGCCAGGACTTATCATGGAAATACCAAGTTTCACTTCAATATCTCGGCAAATATCACTGATTTATTGAGAAAAGTTGACTTATGAAAAATTTTCAGTTTTTTCAGAATAATTCAAAAACGGTCGAAGATATTTTGGAACCGTTCACAATATCTTCGTAAGCATAAATTAACGAATATATAGGGTGATTTTCATGTCTTCACCTTCAGCTATTTTGGTTCTTGAAGATTTTTTTCTTCATTTCTGTTCTCGACGCGTTTGATATTACCGTTATTTAGCCTGAAGAAATTGCCACAATTCAAAAATTATTTGCACATCATGTTTTTACTAGTTTTTGATTAATTGTGAATGTAGTTGCAGGGTAAATATCAGCTATCCCATGCGAAGGCCATATTCAGCAGGTTGAGAGTAGTAAAATATAAAAAAAAAGATCTCAGGAACCGAAACAGCTGGAGACATTTAAATCGCCCTATATATTCGTAATTTTATGCTCACGAAGATTTTGTGAACGGTTCTGAAATATCTTCGACCGTTTTTGGAATATTTTGTATAATCTGAGAATTTTTCACAATTCAATTTTTTTCAATAAGTCAGTGATTTCTTTAGATATTGAAATATAACCTAGTATTTTCAAGATGAATTATGTCAGAAATAAAATGCGATCATCCGACATTTTCCAAGTCTGCTACTATTGGAAATAAAACAGTCAACTGCTTTTACTTCTTGGCCCCATCTTGGATCTGCCACCTACGCAAAAGTAGAAATAGGGTATGGTGATTGTCAAGGTGGTAATACGCAATCATTCAATTACAAAAAGGACAATAATTTTGCTATAAAGAAATGACTCTATCGCCGAAAAAGCGCATTTTTAACACTTGACGGCGATTATCCAAAGCTCCTAAGCTCGGATTTCAGGGGATTTTTTATAGGACATTCAAGACTATCGAAGGATTATGTGTATAAAATTTCAACCCTCTACTAATTTTACCGAAGTTGATACTATTTTTTGAACTAATGACTGGACTAATAACCGATATCTTGAATATCATTGCAATAATTTTATAAATCGTCATCACAAAGTTCTCAGTCCTAAGACTGGTTGGATGCGTACCTTCATCCCTTCCTGTCTTGCAGAGGGTCCACCTCTGCGGCTCTCCATTCCCACTTTCGGCTCGAGTATATCATCTCGAACTCGTCCGAGATGATATACATCGAACTCGTTCGTTCGATGAAGGTGTCCCATCATCCTATTTCTTTTTTTCCTTATTGTTTTCCATATTTTCCTCTCTTCATCTACTCTTTCTAGTACTTAGCTTTTGCTGATCCTGTCTATCCATGGTATTTTCATCATGCGCCTGTAGCCACACTCGAAGGCTTCCAATGTTTTCTTCACTGCCTCTCACATCGCCCATGTTTCACATTATTACAACGATGCTCCATATGTATGTTTTCAAAGGTCTCTTCCGAACTGCTAGACTTATTGTTTCTGAACATAGAGAGTGACTTCTTTTTGTTGAAAAAGAGTCAGTCTTGTGCTATTTGTTTCTTAATGTCCCTCCTAGCAGAAATTCGCGACTTCTTCTACCTATTCGTTTTTAATCGGTATCCTCGTGTTAACCTTATTTTTACTTCGGAACAGATCGACACTACTGTTTCTTCCTAGTACTTGGGGGATGGGGGCCTCTTCATAGCGTGAATACATACTAGCGGTTAACAGGGCCGCCGAGAGCTTCGCAGGGCCCCGATGTTGATGACACTGACGGGCCCTCTCCTTAGGAAATATTTCAAGCCCGTGAAAAGAAAAACCTAAGCGAATCACATCAAATAAAGCAAAAATTACAACAAAAACAAACAAAAATGGAGCTTTCCGGGGTTTTTCTACATTTTTTTTTACTTTTTTGTTAATAGATCTAGGAAAAAAATTAACTGGCGCTCACGGGCCCCCTACGGGGCTCCGGGCCCCGATAATATCACACCTCCTGAACCACCCTCTCGGCGGCACTGGCGGTTAACACTTGTCCAAGACTTCTCGTATTATCCTGGCTGTCTTGTTCAGGTTAATTACTTTTATCGGAATCTTAGTCTGGACCATGTTGATCGGCGTCTTCGTCATGAGTATACCAGTAGCCATTGATCGATTTCAGCAATGCTAGCGACATATCTTCCAGGCTGGCCGTTCATCGGTGCCCACAGGATTCACTTCGCATTCGGCCTCTACCCGCTGACAACAAAGTTCTTGAGAGGAGTTCATGGATGTTTTCAGAGCTACCTTTTTGTTTCCGATTCTCAAGGGCCGCTGTCCGACATTCAAACGAATGCGTCCTGTACAGGGTGTTTCAAAAATTAGTGCCATCCTTTCCACCCTAGATTTAGATTTTCAAGATAGGGAGATTGTGCTATTTTTATTTTTCAAAAGTGCCCCTGAAAAAAGTTACAGGACTTCAAAGTTCAATTTTTTTTTATTCGTTTTTTATACATAACCTCAATACGGCTGGGCCGATTTTGTCCAAATTTCAACCAGGGTGTCCTGAAATACGTCTCTATTAAACAATGATGGCGTATTTGAACAAAAATGCCCAGTGGCGAAGATGGTGAGGGGTAGTCTCCTTTTTTTTCCCACTTTCTACGCCCCTTAGATTTTCCAAAACTGATTTTCTAGAATCTGCATTTCTAGATTCCTTGTTCAATTTGCAAAAAAAAGTAATTTCTGCAAAATTTCAATTAGAGGCTTCATTCTCGAGATATTTGGGTTTGAAAATTTGAAAAACATCCCGGCATCGCCACTTTCCAGGGCCCAATTTTTTTTTAGAAAATTAAAAATTGAAATTCAAGGGAACTTATGATTTCTCAACTGAAATAAGTTTTTTCAGGTATTTCAAGTTGATAAATCACCATTTTTGCTGTGAGACATGGAGTTTTTCAGGAAAAAACAATTTGGGCCCTGGAAAGTGGCGATTCCGAGATGTTTTTCAAAGTTTCAAACCAAAATATCTTAAAAATGAAGCTCCTTATCAAAATTTTGCAACAGTAACTTTTTTTTGCAAATTGAACAAGGGATCTAAAAATGTTATCAGTTTTGGAAAATTCTCAGGGGCGTAGAAAGTGGAGCAGGGAGGGAGCTACCCACCACTATCTACGCCACTGGGAACTTTTGTTCGAACACGCCCATCATTGTCCAATAGAGACGTATTTCAGCACACTTTGGTTGAAATTTTAGCAAAATCGGCTTAGCCGTTTGAAAGTTATGAATAAAACAGATTGAAAAATTGAACTTTGAAGGCCTGTATGAAACCTTGGGCACTACCCACAACCTGCATACCTGCAATACCCACATTATTGACATGGAAATTCGACAAGTAGAAATAATGTGAAAAGGGGTTTGCATTTGTGTCTCTTATTTCATGCTATGGTTAGCGTATTTAGCAGGCTTGTAGTAGATCTAGCTCCAGAGGTGCGCAGCTGAAAGACTACGCCCCCAGCAATGCACTGCATTGCGGTAAAAAAAAGTTAACGTTCCGAACACAAAGGTAGCTAGGCAAGCTTATTAGAATGAAAAATGCGGATCTCCAGCTGAAGTCCAAGCAGAAAATCTTTAGAAAAAAGCGAGGAAAAAAGGTAGGTGGTGGTTGACTGCACGGCCAGCCCGAGGTGATTTTTTCTTGACTGGCAGGCTGGTCAACGGGCTTGTGTGTTTCCCTCCGTGCGGATGTGACAGAGTCTGTTGCTCTTCTTTGGACGGAAGCTATGGATGATTTAGAGAAAGGTCTGCGACGACGCTGGTCATCAACATGGGGCGCAATAAAGAGCCTGCGGGGTCCCAAGGGTTCACAGAAACAAAAGATTTGCAGCAGTGCATTGACAAGACTGCAAAGTGACAATTTTGACGTGCCACCAATTGACGTAACAGCCGACGTTGCCTGCGGCAACTTACACCTCTTCTGACAATTAATTCCCTGAAACTGCCTCTACGAAACGCCCATTTTCCCCAATAAGGTCAATCGCCTATACGATTTACCTTACTGGGGAAAATGGTCCATTCGTGTAGGAAGATTCAGGGAATTATTTGTTTGAGGAGGTCTAAGTTGCCGTAAGGCAACGTCGGCTGTCACGTCAGTTGAAAACACGTCAAAACTCTCACTTTGCTGTCTTGTCAATGCACTGCTGCAATTTTTTGGTTTCTGTGAACCCTTGGAACCCCGCAGGCTCTTTATTGGGTCTTACAACGATGACCAGCATCGTCGCGCGCAGATCTTTCTCTGCGTCATCCCTAGCTTTCACCCAAGGAACAGCAACAGCGACTGTGGACCGAATTTTCCATACACACCCTCTATGAGCAGTCTGGCACGCCAGAAAAGGTCACCTTGTATTTGTACTTGTATTATTTGGGCTGGTTGCCTTGTCAGTCTCCTTTTTCTAAAGATTTTCTGCTTACACCTCACGTGGATATTCGCATTAGAGACTCCGCAATTCCGCATTCTATGTATATTCTACAGTTCGCTACTTTTGTGATTGGGACGCAAACATTTGTTGTGTCCCTACTGTCAAGATCCAGGTTTAGCTCGCTTTGTGACGCAGTCCCAGTGGGGATTGGGGGATCAATCAGCAGGCACTGAATGGCAGGAATGGCAGGAGCGAGAGCTACTGGCAAAGCAGCATACCCTGCATACCATACTTGCATCTGCCTGCGGAAGGTGTGATGTAACAGTCACCAGTCGCAATTTTTCCACCGCAACTGCAATGCAATGCTGGTAGCGCAGTCTTCTAGCCCCTTACCTCTGGAACTATATAGATCTACTAGTAGCTTGCTGAATACGCTATTCACAAGATCAAGTAGAGGACACAAAAGTAGATCCCCTTTCACATTTGTCAAATTTCATGTCCCTGATGTGGGTATTGCAGGTATCTACTAGTGCCTACTTAGTCTACTAGTCGTCCCAGTATATGTTCCTCTCAAAAAATTCACGATCAAGTTCCGGGCCCTATACCAGGTGGCGTTTTTTAAATGTTAATCACCTACACTATACATAATTATACTACTGCAAATAAAAAACTTCGAACAGCATTAATGTTTTCTAAAATACAGGCGACAATCAAAACTAATTCAAAAGTAGTATAAATCCGAAATCCGAGTATAAATCATATTCACCAGAACAGTTTCCTCGGTCGTAACTGTGTTAAAAGATTTGGGTTTGCGGGGGACGTCGTCGTCAAGGAGATGTATGGTAAACTGTGGGGAAGGACTAGGGTAAGGACTGAGACGAGGGGCAGAGCAGTGTCATGTGGATGGGAAAGCAGCCCCGGGAAGAAGGAGGTGTGTCGAGTAGTGACATCTTGTTTCTGTCGACAGGGGACGAGGTGGAGGTGAAGAGGCTGTCGGTGCGGGGCCTCCTTCCAGACACCGACTACTACATGACGTACGACGGCTCGACGACGATGCCGGCCTGCCACGAGACCGTCACATGGCTGATCCTCAACAAGCCTATTTACATCACCAAGCAACAGGTATGTGGATGCGATGATGGGGGTGCGAGTGAGCAGGCGACGGCGGCGGTGCTGCTGGTGTAATAGGGTGGCGGCGGCGGCGGTGTGGTGGTGGTGGTGGTGGTAGTAGTAGTATAGAGTAGTACGTCGTGTGACATTTCAGCCCTCTCGAACACAACCCCAGTCAGCCAGACAAACCGCCCGCCCGCCGCCTCCTACCTACTTCTGACTGTCATACGCGGTTATTGTCACCCTCATCCGCCGCCGAAAGCTCACGTGCGCGTAAACACACCGCCGCAAAGGGAGCACAATAACCGCACAACACCATACACACACACGTACGCGTAATAACAATTGCCTTCAAGTGGACGGAAGCTCTTGGAAAACGCTGTGAATTGCATTCGGCACTGCATAGAAGACACTGATGCTGTAGATCAATATCAAGACTTCGTCAGTCCAATCTAGCCTCGACGCTATCCGTCAGTCCTGACGTTTACGCGACGATTGAAACTGATGCTTAGGTGACATAGAAAACTAATTTCTTATTGGATTTTATTGGACAAAACCTGGCCAAATATTGGTCGCTCAGGGAACGCGTTTATTTTCACCCTAACGTAAACACTAGCTTCAAAGTGTCAAGCCTCGCATATAATCCATTCCAAGCTTAAAAAAAAACACAGCTTGCCATGAGGAATTCGAATTTTATTGGTGTTCCTGATTTTTCATGTTTTATGTCATCTTGATACAAGGGAGGTTACATTCAAATTTGTGTCCGTATGACATGAAACCTTCACTTGAACTACACTGTGTTGTCAAATCGTCATCCTGGGTATGCGTCGCCGGTAGGTCGCAGGTTTGCTCACTCACCTCGGCCGCTTTCTTACGACCAGGATCACAGCTCATGATCCTGGAACAGAGAGTGGATTAACATACCTAGTTCCGAGCCTAGTTCCTATAGGGTGCGACGAGCTCAGGTAGCGGGATTACTTGCGACGAAATCACACCTCGCCGCTAGACCTGTGTCCTTCTATGTAATTTTTTCAACTGTATATTCTTCTTTTTGCAGCTCTCAGCACTTCTCACTATCGAAATAACTTGCCTAGCGGCGTTTTTAAGACAAAACAGAATAAGAATAATGTGTAAGTGTCAAAATCTGACCTAACAATTGAATTAAAACGGCAATCCAGCAGAGCGAACATCACTTTGACAAACTTGATTAACTCTTTCAATCTATCAACTTATCAGATTATCCAACTTGAAGAAAAAATATCACAGGCCACTGTGTTTTTTTTTTAAAGCTTGGAAGGGATAATAAACGTGGCAAATGATTAGTGATTGAGGTTTGTGTAAGTTGGAATTCAGCAGAAACTGTCGATGTGTAGTGGAATAATAAACCTCTGTGATAATAATAATTATAGATCTGGTACAAAACTTTCTAACAAAATGAACCGCTAAAACTCGAATAGGAATGGAAATACTTATGAAAAGCAACACGCAAGCTAAAACTAGGTAGATACTTGAATTCTCTAAGGAAGCTCAGTGTTCTATGAAACAATAGTAAATTTTAAAACTACTGGAATAATAAGGACTATTGTTCGCGGCTCGTTAAGCAATGTACAAGGTATCTCAGAAAGGAATTGTAATACGGGTTTTACTTACCACTCTATCTATTTCGCCAGTTCATTCAATAAAACTAGGGAAATGTGCACGACGCGGATATTTTTGGTGCACTTATATATGTTAGTGATAACGCAGACAGTATGACATCCATTGCCATTTCGAATTAATCAAGCAAAAAAAATCATATTTCAAGCTTGACTAGCAGTCAAAGGTACTTACTGACTTACTGTCAACAGTGTCAGCCCTAGATACGAACAAAAAAACAGCTTTCACAAATTTACTCTCGAAATGATTTTCGACTTGTCTTTGTTTTAAGTATTATATATATCGCTGTACTAGAATGATAGTAAGACAACTTGAAAAACATAGTTTCGAGTAATCGCCACTTGAACATTTCAGAAGAACGAAAAACACTCTTCTTCTCGAAATTTCGGAGAATTTTTCAATTATCCAGTTGTATTATATCGCTCCTGATAGACCTGTGAGGAATTCATTATGAAATCACGTTTACTCTTTGAGAAAAAAATCAAAAAGTGAACATATCCTTGTATATCGCTAGAAAAAATGGTTCTGTTGGAAGTTGTCCGTTTTTTCATGTAAGTTATCCTACTATTCGTCAGGAATTCGTAGAGTGATTTTAAATTTATCCCTCTTTTTTTTTAAGTTGTCCGAGTATTGCACAGTAAGCATAGCCTAGTTCAACATATTTTTCATAGTTATCCTTAAGTATTGTATGACATGGAATAAGCCCATTAGTTTTTGGCTGTCATCTGACAAATAGAAGTGTCACTATCAGAAACTGAAAATTCATTCGAAGGTCCTTGAAAAACTGTATTCAGAACAGTAGATAGTGTTTTGCTAACTGTCGTGTGTCAAATATTGAAAAATGTTAAAGTTTATAACTTTGTCATTCAATTATTCAAGATTTTTCATCAAACATCTCATCCTGTGAACCGATTTTCACAATTTCTTTTACTTTTGGCAGTCTTGGCCATAGCTATAACCAATATACGTCTGCCTCCGCATCTATCCATCATTTTGGTTCAGTTTTACCCAATGCAAACTGACCTGTGGATAACGAAATCATGGCAATGTACATTGGAGATAAGTTGAAATTATTAAGTCATTTCAAACATGTGGGATTTCACCTTATTTTACCATATTAAAATGTATAATTATTATAAGCCACGCAAAGTTTTAAAAATTCCCCTTCTAACGAAACAGGCACAAAAATGCGAACTTGTGTTAACCCATGGTCGGGCAGTTTTGATACGGTCACATTTGGGACTTTCGACCATAGTGTCGCCAGTCCTAAGATTGTAAATGGGTCGAGCGACGAGATTTTATTACTTTTAAACGAGGGCCTTCGCCGTCTGCAGGCACGGAAGAGAGGAACTAGACCAGCACGGAGGCAGAAAGATGCGGGTAGTTTTCTCAAAGAGGCTGTGTTGTGCGTGTGTTTTGTAGGTAAATATTAATTTTTGTTGTATTTTTTTAAATTACTTGTGTATTCGTTTGTCGTTTTCTATTTGAATACTACTTGGTTTCGATTGATTAGTCACTGTCGAATTGAATCAAAAGTACGTCCTCTTTATTAAAAACATACGCTTAGATAATTTTAAAGGCACACGCGTGCCGCTTTTGACTGGAATAATTCAACGTGAGGTGATTATTGCATTAAATTTGTCTGTTTGAATTTTATGTCATTAGTTCTATGATCAGATCAGTAATTTTGTGTGTAATTTGTTTTTCATGTGTGCACTTGACTGTAATTTTTGTGTCAAATTTTAGTTGAACGTTATTATCTACGATATTTTTATGCTCTCATTTTTATGTACAGTTTTGTAGTCAACTCCATTATAATGTCAGTGCTGTACCTTTGATGTCCCATAATCTTTGTGTCAATATTCAGAGCCCTCCGTTTGTTCCGGTTCTCAAATATTTTCTTGTTAAATTGAATTGAATTGAAATGTTCCCCTTTTGTTTATTTACTCACTGGGTTTTGCAAATGGCGCTTGCGAGTATGATCGAGCCTTGATGAACTTATGTTACTAATATTTTCTTGAATACCGTGAAAGTCGTTCCTGTACTATCAACCACTTCTACCCAACCTAAAATTGACTTTTAAAAGCGTTACTTTGCGTTGCTTTGCGTTGTGTTGCGTTACTTTGCGTTATTTGCTGCGTTGCGGTAGGGAGAGCAAAGTCTCAGTGAGTTTTACATTTTGTCACATGTTTGAGAACCTTTTTTCTTTGAGCCTAACTCAGTGGTTTCTTCGACTGGGTTCTTCCACATGAGTGCTCTTTTTCCGAATCCGTCACTTTCCATTTTCTTTGACTTGACAGTTTGACATATTTTGTTGTATTGTTTTTCAATTGTTTTATTATTTTGTTCGTATTGTCCATTTTGTTCATTTTGTCCATTTTGTACATTTTGCCTATTCTGTCAGTCACACGTTAGGTGTTTTGAGAAAAGAATCATAAAAGACTAATTTTGCACTTTGCACTTAGTTGTTTTGAGTAAATGTAATTTTCTGTGCAATGAGCGTGTTTCATTGAAGTCCACCTTCTTCCCCCTCGGGTCGTTCACCTCATGAACAAAAGCGGATCAAAGGGTTAAGATGCAAACAAAAACGGGCACAACGTAGAATTCCGACGATCAGAGGCCAATCACGTGAAAATGTCATTGGGGGGAAAAGGGGCGTACCATTACAAACAATTCACGAAACATTTCTGGTCAAATAGTGGGACAACTTAGAGAAAAGTAAGATATTTTACAAACGCATGAGGGTATGTTTTGTGCAATAGTGAGTTAAAATGAAATATCTAAAGACTTTCATTGAATCTGTTTGTTTTTTGGTATAAAAGTGAGATATCTTTCACAGTAAAATACTGAGATAACATGAAAAACAAGGACAACTTGAAATTTTCAAATCAGATTTGTTGTGAAATTGGGACATGTTGAAATGTCTTCGTATTATACCAGAAGGCAAGGTCAAATTCGATCTATTTCTCAGTAGAAGAAACAGAACATTTTGAGATGTCCGAGTATTAGACCAGAACTGTTTGAAAAGCAGATAATTATAACAGTGAGATATTCATTTTTCATGTACTTCCATGATGAATCTGAGTAATTCGATTTTTTTACCAGGTAGAGAATAGCTTGGAGCTATAGATTTTGAATTAATCCAAAAATAAGAAATTTGAAGTTATCTTACTATCATTCTAGCACAGCGATATAGTTTTTGAAATAATGGTCATTTTTGTTGTGAAATTTGAATTTTTGA
Organism: Anaspis maculata; assembly: GCA_949128115.1. Taxonomy (NCBI): domain Eukaryota; kingdom Metazoa; phylum Arthropoda; class Insecta; order Coleoptera; family Scraptiidae; genus Anaspis; species Anaspis maculata. The sequence goes on from OX421965.1 coordinate 40,982,321, forward strand.
TGTCGTTTCTTGCTACAAGATGTCACATAAGATAATTCAGCCTCACAAATTATATTGCTGCTACTACCTTATGGTCACTTGAAATTTGAATTTTGATTAGTAGTCCTTCGCTAGTCGGGTAGGTTGCGACGATAGATTTCACGTTTGGCAGTACAAGGTGACTCAATTATAGCACTTTCAAATTTCAACGGCCTCCCATCCTCTCCCTGCGAGAAAAATACTGCAAGGCGCTTCTTCTCAATCGAAAGATGCTACCCCACCAATACTTTTGTCATCAATTGGCGGGCCCATTTGATGTTTGGTAGATAATATTTATCTAGTGAACGGAGAGGCGTCAATTTTTTCATTTATCTTGCTTCTGACATGACGCTGCACATTTCAGCATTGGTGGGGACTTCTTTTTCGAGAATGCTTCTAATTATTATGGGTTGAAGAAAAAAATCCTGTTGGCCATTGGCTGTTTCATCATGCTCATCACGTCCCGATAATTGTTTTTGTTTATTTGATCAACCCTCTTCTCCCTGAATGTCAAAAAACCATGTTAGATATTTGAAACGTATTAAACAATTTTTATCACTTTTCACGGGGTAGAAACTTGGGGGTTGTGTCCATCAGTTGGAAAATATCATTTTATACTCGTCTTCTGATTCAAAACTTTATCAAAAACGTTCAATTTTTCAACACGACATAGTCACATAAAACCCCTCCATAATTAGAGGCCGCAGTTCTGGAGAATATCCCTACCACGCAAAAGTTATACCTTGTACCGTTGGTCATATTCAGGGAAATAAAAACGACTCTACGCTTCTTCGCTGACAAGATAGCCTTGTGACCTTTCCGAAATTATCGCACTTTGCACAAAAATAATCGAAATGGAGGCTGATCTGGTAACTATGGAACTTGTAATGCAACGCATGGTTACCAATGCTAAATTTGAGCCACTTATGCTGACAAACGTAGAATGTAAGGTCGCAACGCAACCTACCCCATTTGAGAACAACCCTAATCAGGTTCCAAGTGACCACAGAAGGGAAAGCACCAATAGGGGTCGTATAAGGCTAACTCCATGTGACAGTTAACGGCGAATTATGCATTTTTGTCAAATTTTTGAGTATCCCATGCGCATGCGGTCACTGAGAAAAACAACATCAGAAAGTTCAAATTTCACAAAGAAATAAGATAACTATAATTTTTGGACAATTTTTCTTTAACAGCACAATATTGGGTGATACGTCATTGAAAAAGCCTTGAAAAGTTTTAATGGACAAGTGCAAAAAGTTTTCGAAAAATTCCAGTGATTTTCATTTTTTAATAGAAAACAAAAACCTGGAAAAACACGTTTTTATGTATAAAATGAGAATCAATGAGAATGCCTTCAAACTGCAAACTGCATTCTCAATATGCAATATATATTTCAAAATTTTGAAGCAATTCAATTTTACCCATCAAAATCTTCATTTCAGAAAATCTCGAAATTTCAGAATAGTCGTTGCATATTTATTGGGGAGTTTGCGTGCATACGTACGTACGACGTAACGTAACTTTCAACGTGAAACATTGGCGTGTTTGTTATCTGCAATTCCTCAGTTACAGGGGAGTTTTCACGTTCTACGTTGCGTTGCGTTGCTACGTTCAATGAAATCGCAAACTTCCTATTGAGTTACACATCGTACTGACCATTTTAATGAGTTCTGTTGAATGCAGCTTACAGTTTGAAAAAATTCATATTGTATCTCATTTTATTTTATGTGTTTTTTCAGGTTTTTGTTTTCTATCATGTAATGAAAATCGCTGGAAATTATCGAAAACTTTTTGCACTTGTCCATTGAAACTTTTCAAGACCTTTTCAATAACGTATTACTCAATATTGTGCAGTGTAAAAAAAAAGTCGGAAATTTCGAGGTGCCCTCGTACTCAGAGTTTTGGTGGATTGGTTTTGTTGACATATTAAACTTGGCCAAAAAAAAAACAGCTTAACCCAACAGTCTTTGCCGCAACTCGCTATCGTTAACCAATCTCTAGAAAAATGGGGGTGGACATGTTTTTGGAATGACCCTGTATAGCGTCACTTCTCTAAAAGTGGACTTTGAAAAAAAATTAAAAATTAAAAAAAAAACTATTATCCGGTCACTGCTCTATTTTTTCAATAGTACTCGCAACAACAGTTCGAAGTCACCTGACATTCCTCAAGGTCTATACGTCCATATCATTGAAGTTTAAATCGTTGTCTTATCAAATTAAATCTTGCCTCCTATACCTAATCTTGGCAATACACAAGCCCTGCCCTTGGTTGAGGGTTGGTTGGGTACTCGCCCAAATGTTTACATGAAAGAGCTGCTGGCAGCAAAAATTCGAAAAATCGCACATCTTGAAGTTTTCCTTGAATAAACTCCGCCAGGCAATACGAACGCGCGCGGGCGCGACAGAGAAGTACAAAAGCTTGCGGCTTTGTGTGCAGGTTATAAGTAATGAGCCGCTAATTGCCCGATTAGTTCGGCGTCAATGGCGTCGTTTCTCTCGCGTTTGTGCTGCGGTGGCTAATAAAATTTGAGCCGCAGTGTCACTTCCTAAAGCAATTTTCAAATTAAAAAGTTTTCAGTTAATTACAGGTAAAACCTCGCTTGGCGCGCCGACATTCGTATAATTTTCCACCAACCTCGCTTGGCGCGCCGACATTCGTATAATTTTCCACCGACCAACGCGAGGCAACCAACCAACCAACCCTCTGCGCTGATGTATATCTCTAGCTCCCTGGCACTCGTTCGTCTTGTGCGTGCATTTAACTAATTACTTTGTCTGCAAATCTAATTAACTCGTACAGTCCACCGCGCCGACAAAGACTTTTTTCCCATTTCATTATACGTTGAGTCCATTGAGAGAATCCATATTTCACCTGGTATTCATGGCGTAAGGTAGGTAATTGTGGGTACCTGAGTGACGTCAGTATTTTTATGGAATTGACATGTCATTGGTAAGAACAGGGTCTGGAATAAAGAAGAGCCTAGTGGACAGGGAGCTCGTGCCTCAAAACTTACGTCATAGGTACATGATTTTAACCCTGTAGGTCTAATGTGCGTTGATACGGAAGCGCTGAAGGATCACGTAGAAAGTTTTTTTCTATCTCGACCGGTCGAGATAATAACTCGTCCGGTCGAGATAGGAAAAAAATTGTGCCCCGATTATCTCGACCGGTCGACTTGATCTGAGCTAGATTTTTTTTTAAATTGACCGGTCGAGATAGCAAAAAAACTTTTTGAGCTCACATTATCTCGACCGGTCGAGTTAGCTATCACGACCGGTCGACTTAGTATCTCGACCGGTCGAGTTAGTTATCTCGACCGGTCGACTTAGTATCTCGACCGGTCGAGTTAGTTATCTCGACCGGTCGACTTGGTATCTCGACCGGTCGACTTCGTATCTCGACCGGTCGACTTAATTAACTCGACCGGTCGACTTCGTATCACGACCGGACGAGTTAGTCAGCGCTGACTTTTTGGGGCATTTTCGTAAGAAAATGACGCTTACATGGCTGGTTTGTCTGTCTGTCTGTCCGTCCATCTGTCCGTGTAGAAAGTAAGAACATGTACTTCTCCTCGGGGAATGAAGCTAGAGCCTTGGAACTCTTTCCGAAGGATAGCTAATGTCCCCAAGGGTGGCCAATGGACATTATTTTTTCCATCCATACCAAGGAGGATCCATACATATTTACCATCATTATTATCAAAAAAACAAATATTCATAATTGAAAATGAAAAACGGGTCTTGTTTCCTCGGCATTCAATAGGATTAAATGCTACCGGTTTCGCAGTTCAAAACATTAAGATAGCTCATGCCTGATGATAAAAAAAATGTTTCGAACTGCGGAACCGGTAGCATTTAATCCTATTGAATAATCGAGGAAAAAGGACCCGTTTTTCATTTTTGATTATAAAAGAAGTTTCCTCCAATGGATAGTCCAAGGAACAAATATTTCATGTGTGTTCTTCAAAGAAGTTGAGCTCCTCCTCGAGGAATGAAGCTAGAGCCCTGGAACTTTTTCCGATGGATGGCTTAGGTCCTCAAGGGTGGCCAGTGGGCAGATTGGATTCCATGGTTGGGACACCATCTTGGTCGCCATATTGGAATCTCTTATCAGTGGAACGATTTTCATGTAACTTGGAACTTTCTCTTGTCTCGTATAATCATCCTTATTTTCAAACTGAATTCCACGATTCTGCCGCCGCCATCTTGAAATCTTTTATTAGTGGAACGATTGTCATGAAACTTGTAACTCACTCTCCTCTCGTATGATCATTCTCATTTTCAAGCTGAATTTGATGATTTTGTCGCCATCTTGGCCGCCATATTGAAATTTCTTATTAGTGGAACGATTTCCATGTAATTCGGAACTTACCCCTTGTCTCATAATGATCATTCTCATTTTCAAGCTAAATTTCATGATTCGGGCGCCATCTTGGCCGCCATATTGAGATCTCTTATTAGTGGAATGATTGTCAAGAAACTTGCAACTTACTTTTGTCTCGTATGAACATTCTTATTTTCAAGCTCGACTTATTCACTCCCAGAGAACCTAATCTATCTATCGAAAAAAGTTCCAGGGCTCTAGCTTCATTCCCTGTGGAGGAGCTCAACTTCTTTGAAGAACACACAGGATATATTTGTTTTTTGATAATAATGATGATGATTATGTATGGATGGAAAAATAATGTCCATAGGGAACATTAGCTATCCATGGAAAAAAGTTCCAAGGCTCTAGCTTCATTCCCCGAGGACCGAAGAGGAGTACATGCTCTTACTTTCTACACAGACAGACAGACGGACGGACAGACAACAGACAGACAAACCAGCCATATAAGCGTATTTTTTTACCAAAATGCGCTAAAACGTCAGCGCTGACTAACTCGTCCGGTCGAGATACGAAGTCAACCGGTACAGATAACTAACTCGACCGGTCGAGTTGATTAAGTCGACCGGTCGAGATACTAACTCGACCGGTTGACTTAGCTAACTCGACCGGTCGAGATACTAAGTCGACCGGTCGAGATAACTAACTCGACCGGTCGAGATACTAACTCAACCGGTCGACTTAACTAACTCGACCGGTCGACATAATGTAAACTCAAAAAAAAATTTGCTATCTCGACCGGTCGAGTTAAAAAAAAATCTTGCTCATATTAAGTCGACCGATCGAGATAATCAGGGAACAATTTTTCTCCTATCTCGACCGGACAAGTTATTATGTCGACCGGTCGAGTTAGAAAAAAACTTTCTACGTGATCCTTCAGCGCTTCCGTACGTTGATGAGGTTGTTGAAAATTTCTTTGTCTTACATGTCACACCGGGAGCTGCTGACTGGTATAGGCTTGTCAATTTTTGAAAAAATGACCAAAATTTATGTCACAAGGTAGGTACATGAATGAAACCAATGAGCTTTTGTGTGGGAACATCACCTTAATCAAAAATCGGGTCACAAGACAAAATTTTTGGGGGCTCTTGGTCCATAAGCCAAGTTTAAATTTTCAAAAAGAGCCAAAATTTACCTCTTCCTGGAGACTTCTCATTTGACATAATTTTAGGAATGAAAAACGATTCTAACATGATTTTTTACGTAGGTTTCGAATCTGTCCACAAAAATTTTCAATGGTACATCGCTTAAGGGTGCAACATCGAAATTTTTTTCTCATATCAGGTGTACACCCTGTATTTCAACATGGAAATCGATTCAGTCTTTCATTCTGATTACAAATATATATCACACTGAATTGAAAAATGTTGGTCCTTTTTTGAAAATTTCAACCTGTCAATTTTTGTCTTACGACCAGATTTTCGATCAAGGGGATGTACCGACACAAAATCCAGTTGGTTCCATTAATGTACCATATTATGACGTAAATTTTTGCCCATTTTTTCGAAAATTGACGAGCTCATACTAGCCCAAAGCCCCCGGTCTGACATGTAAGGCAAAGCAATTTCTAACAACCTTATCAACGCACAATAGACCTACAGGATTAAAAATCATGTACCTTATGACGTAAGTTTTGAGGCACCAGCTCTCTGTCCATAGTGAAGTTCATTTTGATCGAACCAAGAATCAAACAAACCAACCTGGAACGTCCTTGGAAATTTATGTTTTACTTTAAATGAAATTATCGAATCAAGTTGATGTCTTTGAGACTAATTTTTTCAATGGGGCCTTGCACTGCCACTTTCACACACCGAGGGCGCCACAACCGTTGGGGGGCAAATTCGACAATTTTGACGGCGTTGACGCTTCAGCGACCGACGTCCGTCATTTCATGTCTTGATTTGAAATTTGGATAACCTCTGTTTCTTGCTTGACGTCTCCAGTCACTGTCAGTTACTGTCGAATTAGCGGAGGTGCTGACATTCCCGAGCACACGGGAAGCACGTGAAAGGTGTGTGATTATTCAGGAGTCGTCTAGAAACCATAATATGCCGATTCACTGTGGAATTTGCTGGAGGTCCCGTAGAAGGTTCGAGAACACTAGTCGAAGGCATATATAAGCAGCACGGGTCGGTCTAGGCAGTCAGTATTGAATTGGAAGAGATAGAAGCGAATAGTCTCAGGGATATTCTCAAGTAAATAATTGTTGGCGTGTATTTATTGTAGTACGCAGTAATCAACAGTGTGTGTTTATAATTGGGACGTTCAGATGATCGTCCCAATTAAACGAACCCGTACGCGAAATACGTAACATTATTTTCACGACTGACTACTACCGAGCGTTCATAAATTAAATGGGTCAAGGGTGCCTATGAGTTTGAAAACATCTGCCGGAACTAGCATCGTTCATTTGATGTCTGTAATTTTTTTGCTCTCGTAATTTGTCAAACCAGTCGCAGTTTTCGTTTTTGGAACATTTTAAATGTGGTTTTCATGGCAAAGCACAAAACCTACATGATCGAGGAGTATTTTTGAACTTGAAGTATTCTCGTGCACTTATGGCAGATAAGAAATCAATAATATGAGACGTAACTTGTCAAAGTTTGACAAATTTATTACAAAAGGATTACGCTAGTTTCGACAGACGTTTTTGAATTCACAGGCACCCTTGACCCATTTAATTTATGAACTCTCGGTAGTAGATGCACCCATGTTCATGCACAAAGTTGTATTGCAATCGATCTAGAAACATGAGCAATGAATGGAGGGACAAGCCCATTTTTACTTGTTCCTCGCAAAAAAATCTCTTTCAAGTAGCATGCCTGATTCTAATCAGAGCTGCACATGTTCCGGCAAGTCCCTGGTGGCCAATCTTGCTGCAAACCAAATTTGATTGAAACCAACTCTTCTTTGGTATTTCTAAAGTTATTGACGTCAAAGTTTAAACTTTGACAGCTTATAACTTTTGGCAAGTAGTATGTCATGACTTTAACATAATTATTTTGAATGGAATTTTTGAAGATCTACAAAATCAGCTATCAAAAATCAAAATCGTTCGTTCAAAATTACTGTCACTCTTTGACAGTGATATTTTTCTCCAGATCACGGTGATAGCTTCTTCTTTTACCTTTCTACTACAGACTCTACGTGCAGACTAAACTTGGTCGAAATGAATCAAGAGACAAAAAAATACACGTACAGGGTGTTCACGTTGAGATTGACCCCCCCCCCCACTAGCCGGCTTATCCCTGAACCAATTTAAAAATAAAAAATGAATATTGAAGGATATTCGCTGAATTTTTCAAATTTGCTCATAAAAATTTTCTGGATCCATAATATGTATACATGGTGTCGCAAAAAAAATACGCTGTTTCATTATATTGTACATTCACATTTATCCAAATGATGCAATGGATGCAGGCTTTTGTCCTCAATACCAATAAATATAACACTCACGGGTTCATTTTGAAAAACAAAAATTATAGGTTGTTGAAAAAAAAATTCAAAATTGGTTTGATTCTGACTCTTCTATATTTTAAACTGTCACAATAATAAAATTTTGACAGTTTGTTTGTCAAGTTTTTTTTTGGCGACACCCTGTGAATTGATGAATTAGAAATTATTGATGGGTAAATTCAGAAAATTTCGCAAAACTCCTTCAAGAATCAGTTTTCATTTTTGAAATTGTCCCAGGAATAAGGCAGCTAGTGGGGAGAGGGTAAATTTTAACGTGAACACCTGTACATTTGGCTTAATCCTCTCAAAAAGAATACAGTCAGTAACCCTAGTGCCCATTGACAGGGCTCTGTTTCACAAACTAATCGCTCATTTCCGCTGGCCTTTCTCGTACGGAAAACTAAGAAATCGAGATCCCTCAGCGTCCCGCCAGGCGGCGCCACCATCCAGCCACAACCAGCTGACTTGAGTGATGCGCACTGGCGCGGGAACTTTGAACCGTTTCAATCATTCTCGACAATACTTCTAGACTTACTCAGCGGAGGAGACGACAGGGGGGATGCCGTCACAACTACGAGTATTCCGGATGCAGGACTTCGAAGGCCTAAAAACGACCAGAACGCCGCGTATAAGCAGAACTGGAGGCAGGTGGTTCTGAGGGTTGACGCAAATGGGCTCCTGTTGTGATTCTACGTTACTTCCGTAAGGAGCATGACATTGTACTGAAAATATATTCGCGGCGTCAGAAAATTTGTACCCTACGGAAATGAAAGCAGATATTAAACGATAACAATATGTTGGTCGATGTAAAACGTACGATAGAGATCAGATCAGACGGTGAAATGTCTCTGGTGCGTTGCAAAGCCCGAATAGCAAAGCTTAGAATGATAAAAAGCCATTTAACGACCACGTAACTCTCCTAACGAAAAAGAGACCTTGCAAAATACCACGGTGATCTGATTCGTTGTTTCTCTATCCTCGGTAAGTGGTCTCATTAGCACCGGCTGCAATTATTTCTTCTTGAAATCGTGCACCTGCATTTCCTTCGGAATCAACCCGTTCCAACAGAGACCAGTGAGTTTGTTATCTGTAGGTTAGCTGCTGACATTGTTATGCTTTGTCTTCGCGATAATAAGCATAATTTGTTTCGCAGACTCGAAGTAACTCGAAGACAATGCACCAAAACTGGGCGGGCATCCTTAATAAGGTCTTGAAAGCAGATCTGCTGCGAGCGGGTTAGACGACGACTACTACTACTACAACGGTGATGATGATGGTAGTGGTGATGAGAAGGGAGTAAAGACAGAGTACAAGAACCCCTTCACCCTCCGAGGAACGCACTATGGGGAGAAGGACACACAACAACACACCGGTTGAAATGTGCCGGCTGAAAGCACACAACATTACCGGGGAATCTTCTTGACGGGACGCCCCTGCGAAGCATAAATCCTGGCGCGCTGCAGGAAGCGGAAGGGCCGTCAGACGCGGAATTACATTTATAGCCTTAGATGCCGAGTTTTCTCGCTGAATATGATTTGACTTCATTTCGGCGTCGCTGCTGGTATGCGGCCGAGGCGTCGTCGGCGGCGGCGAGCCCACCGCGGGTTACCCGGTTATCCGGGAGTAATCGCCACATCAGAGATGCGCTAATTACCAGAGTTCGCCTCCAACCTACTTTTATGTTTTTCGCGTACATACTTTTCTTTTTCTTTCAGTTTATAATCTGTATACGTTTACTGTTGGTATCAAAGCAAGCGCCGTTAAAGTTGGTGAGAAGTACACTGATTTTACACAACGATGTACTGAACTTCATGCTTGTAATCTGTTTGAACGACCAAGTTGGTAGCACGTTTTCGCCATTGGCAGCCTTGATTATTGACCTGTTCACCTATTTACTTATTGACCAAAAAGCGTGACCTATTCCCTGATCCTTGTTGGTTGCGCTTTATTTCCTGAGGTTAGGATTGCTTCAGAACGACAAGTCATTGAGATGTGGATTCGTAGTTGCATTGTCTAACGATGTAGGCAAAGAAAAGATGCTTAGGCACTAGTATTGTGAGATGGTTCCTGCCAAGCCGCTGGGCGGTCCTAGGGAATAGGGACGCTTGAACGTCGCTTATCAGTCATCAGCATCATCTATCGAACAAACCTCTTTATATATGAGTGGAGCCATGGGATAGTGGCAGATACTCGTAGCAGACAGTTTGCAATTTCCACGTAGGCATGAACGACGTAAATGCTGCTCTATGGGAATACGTAACGCAAAGCGCAACGTTTCTGATTGGCTCGGCTGCGTTGGAATGTTTTTGCGAATAGAACCAGGAATCCAAGAAACCACTAAGTTGAGCCCAAAGAAGAGAACTCTCAAATATGTGACAAATGAACAACAAAACTCACTGATAATTTCCGGTATTCAGTGTAAGCAGTTAATCATAGAACACAATCGTAGGAACAACCATGAACAAATGTAAAAACATCAGTAAACAGTGCATACTAATTCAACTTTGCAAAATAAAATCATCAACAATGCATAAAACCCAAAACAAAATGTTAGTAGGATCCTGTGAAAATACCTACACCAAATATGGAACGAACATAACAGCGAGAATAACAACCAGACATGAAAATATGAGAGGCACAAGAAGACGGCGCGTTCACGTTATCAGCTTAGCGAGTGAAGGTCGTCGTGCTGGTGTCTTATCGTGGTTTTTGTTTACAATTCTAATAACATTTCAAATCGAATTCGAAAATTGTGATCTCGTTTTAAACACTTGGTCATCTTTAATTCAGCGGAGCCTCCCATACTTCCCCAAGTATGGGAAGCAAAGACGGGGATGATCCGGGGGGTGGCCAACCCAGTACACCGGACCTTTTCAATTCAGATGGGACACAGAGCTTGGACTCGAACACTACATCCCAGGAAACTAATGCTACCCAGGAACAACAAATGCGTAAGAATAATATTGATACGAGCATACGATACAGAAGTTCGGACAAAGGTCCATTTTCTGTGTACATCGAATCAAAAGACAAAAATATTGGTAAGTTGCACCCAATGAGAGTAGGTCATTACCTGCATGAGGCAACAAACTTCAAGAACTCCATTTCTCAAATTAAATCGATTGGTTTGAATAAAATCAAAGTATTGTTACATACCGTCAAAGCTGCGAATGATATTATCACTAGCAAAGTAATAAGTGATAATAATTGGATCGCCTATATTCCAAAATTTTTTGTACAAAGAAGGGGTGTTATTCACCAGGTTGATACATTTTTTGACGAGCAATATTTGAAAAATCACATGGTGGTGGACAATGGGTCCCAAGTCATGGAAATCAAGAGATTTATGAGAAGGATTTTGGGCGAGGATGGAAAATTGATTAAAGAAGTGCCTCGTCAAACGGTTTGTGTATCTTTTTTGGGTTCGCAGTTACCTAATGAGGTGATAATAAACAGTGTACTCTTTCGAGTAGATCCTTATGTCGCCCCAGTTATACAGTGTAAAGGATGCTTCAGGTACGGTCATGTCCTACAGCAGTGTCGTGGAAATAGGAAATGCGTTAATTGCGGTGATGAGCATGAAAATCATAGTAACTGTACTATGGAAACAAAGTGTATTTATTGTGATGTAAACGACCACAAATCAAACTCAAAAAACTGTCCAGAATTTATCAAACAGCAAAGCATAAAGAAAATTATGGCGGACAAAAACTTATCATATAAAGAAGCAGCTGATGCTTCCAAAAACCCATCATTTTCTAATGCCGTGACTAGGAATTCTTTTATTTCGGATAACCGTTTTTCTGTCCTATCACTGGATGATCAGTCTCAATTTCCACAAATTAACAGCAGCAATAAAAATTGGAACACAAAACCCACCCTACAAATCAAACAAAACAATAATAATCGTCACTTCTTGGCGAATGAAAATTATAGAAAAAGAAAAGAAGCAAGTTCCCCGGTACAGTCTCCCACAAAACAAAACCCGAGCTTAAATAAAAAACCCAAACACCAAGAAACACCTTTGGAAAAGGAACTGAATAGACGTCAACTTCAAGTTGACCTCGAAGATATCTCTAAGACTGTCGAACATGAATCGATAAACATACAACAGGTTGTGTTGGAATTTCTGAAAACATATAATGCAAATCTACTAGACAGCGTGCCTTTGACACAGAGGGCCGCTATAGAAAGGGACATGAACGCAGAAGAGTCTGTCAAACAATTTTTCCAGGCAAAATTTAAAACTTCGTTTGTAGCAGTGTTAAGTAGTCCTGAAATTTCCAGGGAAATTTCCGAGGAAATTTCTGAGAGCGAAATGTCACATGAAGAATACTAAAGGTAAGCTAAAGGTACTGCTATACTCAATTCCTATTCGATCGATCGTTATTTTCTCACATAAGCTTTTTCATAATGGATTGCCCAAACAAACACATGAATCTTAATATACTACAGTGGAACGCCCGTTCTGCTGTGAATAATAAAAACAGCTTAGTCAAGTTCCTATACGATCACAATATTGATATTGCGCTAATTAGTGAAACATGGTTCAAGCCAGGAATTGTGGTAAAATTCAACATGGGTATAATGTAATTCGAAGAGATAGGGATGATGGTCGAACCGGGGTAGCTATTCTAATCGCCAAAAATATAAAATTCCGAGAGGTAACTATCTCAAATAATTTCCGTGAAGAAATCCAAGTTTGTGCCGTCCAAGTGTTGAATACTAAGGACAAAATCACATTTCTTTCTGTGTATAGACCACCAAACATCCAAACTACTAGACAGGACTGGCATAATATCTTCCTCAACGCCCCGCACCCAGCGGTGATAGGGGGAGATTTCAACGCCCATAACATGATGTGGGGTTCGCATGGATCCGATAATACTGGCGATCAAATAATCGAAGTTCTTAATGATTGTGATCTGGTGGTATTGAATAACGGTTCTCCCACTAGACTCTCCCCTTTTGGTCAACGAAGGTCTGCAGTTGATATTTCACTGGTGTCTAAAGGCGGCTCCGATGCCTCCAATTGCATAGGAACAATTGGCGATGACCTCATTGCGCCCAAACTGATCCTTAGAGCATTATTCTGCACCACCTCTATCTTTTTCAATGCAGAATCGGTAGCTGCACCATAAAAAACACTCCCATAATCAATTATGGATCTAATGTAGCATCTGTGAAACAATAAGGCTGTTTGGGGGTCAGCTCCCCACCAGGTTTTGGCAATCATTTTCATGAAGTTCAGTCCTTTATTACATTTGGCGACTAGGTGTTCGATGTGTCTTTCCCATTTCAACTTTTTGTCAAGAATGATGCCGAGATATTTAGTATGGCTAAATAAAGAGATGGTCCGATTGTATCTCAGCTAAAATAGACTGGAATATTAAACCTGAAACACTCGGTTCCGACCATTTTGCAATCAACTTCACAATTCAGTCAAATTTGGAGGTGTTATGTCCGGTTCAAACTAGGCTCAGGTGGAACTGCAAGAAAGGGAATTGGTTACGGTATTACGAACTTACAAGTCAGAGTTTCAGTGAAGACTCTTTGCCTCATTTCAACTCCGCACAGGAGAAACTGGATTATTTTCGGCACTCAGTTAATGAGGCGGCAGAAGTCGCCATTCCAAAAAACAAGCCATATAAAATAAAGAGAAGATCACCAGCTCCGTGGTGGGATCGTGAATGCGATGAGGCCGTTAACGCAAGAAAACAGGCTTTGAAAAGTTATCAAAACAACAGCACGTTAGAAAATTATTTGAATTGTAAAAGGGAAATGGCAAAAACCAAACAACTATTGAAGAGAATAGCAAAAGCTAGTTGGCAAAACTTTTGCTCAAAGCTCCATAGCTCCACTCCCTCGGCGGAGCTATGGAAACAAGCGAGGTTGATGAAAAGAATTCCCCTACAATCCAATAAACCAACTAGTTATGATTCGGCTTGGGCCGAAGAGTTACTAACAAACATTACACCTTGCTCGGTTGAATTGCGTCTTCCTGATGGGATATCAAGTGAAAATTTAAATGTAAATGAGAGCGATAACTTCTGGTTACAACCATTCCAGTATCATGAGCTGGAAAGAGCTATAAAACTTTCTCCAAACACATCACCAGGTCTCGATGACATCAGATACCCTATGCTGCAGCATCTTCCCCCGGAGGGCAAAAAGTTCCTTCTGAGTACTTTCAATGACATCTGGGTTCGAGGTGAAAACATAGACTCATGGAAAGAAGTGGTCGTAGTGCCACTAATTAAACCACATAAAGATCCGCAACTGGCTTCTTCATATCGCCCAATCTCTCTACTATCATGCATTTATAAAACGTTCGAAAGGTTGATAAAAGGTAGACTGGATTGGTGGCTGTATAAGAAGAAATTGATCCCACAGAACCAATTTGGATTTCGAAAAGGAATGGGCACTTCGAATGCAATTGCCAGAATAGTAACTGACATACAGTTATGCCATACAAAAAACAATTACTTGTGCGCTGCGTTTTTGGACATTGAAGGCGCTTACAACTCGGTCGTTCCTTCCATTTTATTAGATAAGCTACACAATATAGGTATTCCACCACAAGCTGCAACAACAATAGTCGGTCTGATTACTGAGAGAAAAGTTTTCTTGCGTCAACAAAATGGCAAAATTATAGGACCAAGGGTCCTATCACTCGGACTTGCGCAAGGAGCAGTCTTGAGCCCAAATCTTTTTAATATTTATACGAGTGATATACACAAGAATAGCTCTTCGACGAGGGTTGTACAATATGCTGACGATTTCTGCATATACAGCGAACATAAAAATTATGAAAACTGCATACAAAATTTGTCACGGTCATTGACCTCTATATCTGCTTGGCTAGATAACCATGGATTTACATTATCCACCCAAAAATCTACAGTGACAATTTTCACAAGACATAATACACCTGAATTAGACCAAATCACTTTAGGAAAGTTTCGGTTGCCAATGAGTAGCCATACTAAATATCTCGGCATCATTCTTGACAAAAAGTTGAAATGGGAAAGACACATCGAACACCTAGTCGCCAAATGTAATAAAGGACTGAACTTCATGAAAATGATTGCCAAAACCTGGTGGGGAGCTGACCCCCAAACAGCCTTATTGTTTCACAGATGCTACATTAGATCCATAATTGATTATGGGAGTGTTTTTTATGGTGCAGCTACCGATTCTGCATTGAAAAAGATAGAGGTGGTGCAGAATAATGCTCTAAGGATCAGTTTGGGCGCAATGAGGTCATCGCCAATTGTTCCTATGCAATTGGAGGCATCGGAGCCGCCTTTAGCGTTAAGACGAGAAATGCTAGCTGGAAAATTTATTGTAAAATCGCAATTGTTCGACCCATCATTAATTACGTCCACTAATCAACTTAGTTTGTATGATCTGACCCATAAATATTAGGACAAAAAGAAGTCTCCACCGTTGTGCTCTGCTTTTCGGAATGTATCATCGGTTGTTCCTTTGGATCAACTGAAACAAAGCGCATTCAATCACATACAGATTCAAGATTATATTATCATGATTCAAAGTCCCCACGTTATAATACCAGTTTTTTCAGAAATTGAACTACAGAATGCTGCAATTCTGAGGGAAATCCTTTCGGAACATTCAAATTCTCTGCAAATATACACTGATGCTTCCAAGTCCGCGAGTGGTACAGGTTTTGCAGTTTACATCCCATCAAATAAAGCAGAGATAAAGCGCAAGCTACCAGATTCAACCTCCATTTTCTGCGCTGAAGCTTTTGCTATTGCAATGGCTTTGAAAACGTTCCGAATAGCGGAACACGACTCAGCTTTTGTTTTATCCGACTCTTTGAGTGTTCTGAAGGCATTGCAGGGTAATGAATACCCTCTCCAACACAGCTGCTTGTCCAATTGCATATCTGAGTTGATACTCCTCAAAAAAATGAATAAAACGCTTCGATTGGTATGGGTAAAGGCACACATTGGCATACAACATAATGAGTATGTTGATCAATTGGCTAAGGACAGCGCCAATACTGGCATTGAGCATAGTGTTCAACCTTGTTGGTCGTGGCTGTCTAATAAACTGAATTTGATGATGAGAGAGGATTGGTGTCGGCAGTACAGGAAATATTGCTCTGCAAAACAATCATGGTACACGTCAGTGCAATCAGATATCCCTCGTCAGCCATGGTTCAAAGATCTTAATTTGCCTAGAGCATCAGTTACAAGTATCACGCGGCTTCGGCTGGGGCACGGTTCGTACCCAGCTCATCTAAATCGAATCGGTGTGGTTCAGTCGGACAGGTGCGACGTTTGCTTAGTTCGATGCGACCTCAACCATTTATTCTTGGGTTGTGAAAAATATACTGATGAAACGGAAGTCCTGATAAAGGACCTAGCATCTTTGAAAGAGATACAGTTTCCGCTCAATTTGGAAGGGGTCCTCAACACTAGGAGTGTGGAGGCCTACATGTCCCTCATCCGATTTTTAAATAGTACTTCGCTCAACATCTAAATCACATCCTGGAGAAGGTTTATAATCTCTCATATTCTCATATTACCTACACACAATGGATCTACCAAACAAACATGAACCGCCGCAACAGTACGACTGACCGACTCTGTTCAGAGAAACAATGTATAAAAATAGCATTGAAGTCAGTTGAGCTGATTTTGTTTTGTTTTGGATTAGTTGAATAAAAGAAAAACAAGTAGTGGCTAATGGGAGAAATCCAAAAGCCAAAAAAAAAAAAAAAAAAAAAGAAGACGGCGGACAATGACATTTACAACATGAAAATCAAATCATGACACAGACAAAAATACAAGTGAGTACATGGCAAGTAAATTTCACACAAAATTTATTAAATGGTCATGAAAATATTGACATAATATGCAAACAGACAAGTTCAAGTCATGTAAAATCATAACACAGCGGCAAGGCAAAAACTATCAAAGCTTACAAAGAAATCATGTACCTGCAAGAGTGTGCAGGAAAACATGTACTAAGAACAGAACAGTATGAAAGGCCCAAAAGTGACTTCAGACTCAACAGGTTCGAGACAGGGCGGCTAGCGTACACACGAGTAATTAATAATACAACAAAAATCAATATATTTACCTATACAGACTGCACAAATGGCGACAAACACATGGCCTCTTCGAGAAGCTGACCGGACCGCGTCTGGCC
Source organism: Anaspis maculata (assembly GCA_949128115.1). NCBI lineage: Eukaryota > Metazoa > Arthropoda > Insecta > Coleoptera > Scraptiidae > Anaspis > Anaspis maculata. The sequence goes on from OX421965.1 coordinate 40,999,365, forward strand.
CATCGTTCCCCTCGAAACCAGGCAAAAGGCATAAAAATTTCCTTTCGCTCTTTGCACCGCTTGAAACCCAAGTCCAATACACATGTGTACAAATTCGGCTGCATTGTTATACAATTCGAACACGTAAATACATGAGAAGGATTTAAAACTATCGGAGACATTATGTTGCATTCAATTCATTTTTTGAATAAAACCTGAGTTCCCACAACTTGATGGGAAAACACCCACAAAGCTAAGTGATGGTTATTCTCAAGAACGCACTCTCAACAGTGAATGTGCAAAAAAATTTAATGCCTTGTCTTTAATTTACATTAAAATTCATTAAAAAAAAAACAGAAGGCAAAAAAAATATAGCTATTTAAAAACGGCCCATTACTTTTGCGCCACCCTATATTAATAGGTCTATTGAATAATACGTCGAGTCACTTTCCCGAAGGAGCTTACAATGATTTTCGACGAGATTTTTGACTTCGTTGATTTTATTAACAAGCAAAGTAGGAAGGTACCTACCTCCCTGAGGTTTAATCGTAACGTTAAGGCTATTGGTCACTGGTCAATGGAACAATATGGAATACGAGACGTAATTTATGTATCCACACATACATAACACTATGCTTTTCGCAGGAAACTCATGCGGATGGCCGACATCCCGGATTAATTGGCTGACTGGAATTTAGAACAGATACCTGTACCGCATGAGTTGAATCACCTCATCCATGATGATGAGGGAAACTACCGCCTTCGGCTAATAATTAATTTCCAATACAGAGGTAGTTCTGTGTTGCGTAGACGTCCTTGCCGTATTCCCTTGATAACGCTTAAAACTTTAGCCATCTGATAACACTTCTGTTTACATTCTCATGCCTCACCTATTGTGAAAAAAGTCACCAATTTTTTTTTTGTATGACCGAACGAATTGAACAATTTTTCTACATTTTTAATCCAAACAGAACGGCCTATTTTATTAAACAGTAGTGGGTCAGGTAACAAGTATTACTTGATAATTCGCGATCAACCTTAATTTTTACCTCGACAAATGGACCTGGAGGGCATCACGCTTCATCAACTTCAATTTGGAGGAACCAACCGACAAACAAACAGACTCGCGCTTGACAACAAAAGTCAAAACATAACCTAAGATAAATCGGTCACAAGGTGCAGAGTGATGTAGCTGTCATAATTTTTTTCAAAATGTGAACACCCAAAAGATATAAAACACCTCGCAAACTGTCTCTGTAGAGTATAAAACTTGAATAACTTGAATAAACCTCTCTATAACCTAGAAATTTGAAGTCGGTCGTTCAATAGTTTCATTTCCGTCCTGTGCTTTGTACAGATCCTGGTGTACTTACTCTCTGTGTATTCAAGAGTTCGTCGTTCGGCCGGAAAGCCTATAGGTATATGCACTAATGAGCCCCCAGTAAGGGACAAAACACGTGTAGGTGTGTGAAGTTTTGGATCGGAGTTCTGTCGATAAAGGGTTCAAGAACTTTCATTCATCGATAAGGTGACCAGATTTCTCAGTGAAAAAATCGGAACATGGGGAGACTTTTTTTTTTCTTTTGAAAAAGTGGCGTACTTTTTATTTGCTGATTTAGAACTTCCAGGCGCTTACCTATATCCCATACACTTTCTATTTTCAGTAAAATTACTTTTTGGAGCAAAAATAAAGCGACAAGCTGGGGCGCTACGACTACGGCTGATGGAACCTACTAAGTTTGGGAGCGAAACTATCAGCGGGCATCGGCCGTATTCTCCCAGCGTTCCAGCTTGTCACTTTATTTTAGCTCCAAAAAGTCATTCTACTGAAAATAGAAAGTGTATGGGATATACCATCTATTCTCATTTTTTCGCGTCTGTTCTTTGTTGGATAGACCGATATTTGGGGATATTTTCTGAAACCGAGTCCGATACTTAGTTTTTCTGATCTTCGTTCTAATCATTTTACTGCAAAAAAAACAGCAGGAGGGCGGGTGAGTGCTGTCTCTTATTTGCCCCCTTCCCAACCAACAGTGTTCATAATAATCCCAATAATAATGAAACAATGTTGTTAATAAAAATATGCTTTTTTGAAACAACATGTACCGTATGATCAAAAACTTTCTTACTCAAGGAAGGCTGTGGTCCTGGTCATTGGCGGGAAAACGAGGCTAATTTTGGCCAGGCCACAGTCTCCCTTGAGTAAGACAGAGACAGTCGAGACCTCGGTCGAGACTCATTTGCATAGCGTGGGTGCCAATCGAAATTAATTCAATATTGTGAATAAACTACTATCTGCATGAATTTCAACCAAATTTACCGAAAATATAGAATGGGTGAAAAAAAATTTGAAATGTTCGTTGCTCAAATCGGAAATCGGAGCATTTACGGAACAGTTACTCAAATCGGAACATTTACGGAACAGAAAGTCCAATCGGAAAGTGTCTCCCGAAAACGGTACAGTTCCGATCAAATCGGAACGTCTGGTCACCTTATTCATCGAAGATAGATTTTTTATTGAGTTTTGTGATGAGCTTGTAACAAGCTTGCGTAATTTGCGTTTTGCAGACGGGTTTCAGAATGTGAGGTACGCAAGATGTTGGCTAATAGCAAGGGCTCAGTCGATCATTGTGGACAAGTCATACTTGAAGCTATAAGGCTACTAATATTATGAAACTGACAATGTAAGCACCAGAAAATGTAATCGTTTCGATTGATTCGTAAGGCTCTGTCTCGAAGCCATCGAAACCGAAAAGTAAACTCAACCGCGCTTTCAATTAATGTTGAAAATCTTTGCAAATTTCATAGAGTGGTCATACCTACTGTTACACTGAACGTAATAGATAATAGATAACTGATATTCACCTCCTATACTGAATTTGAATTAGTTGCGCATCCATCATGTTGATTGTTGATAGTATGTTGAAACTGTGTTTCGATCAAAAGATAAGCTTTAGGTATTTAATTGCGCATTATCTGCAACGTTAATTTACACAGGCGTGTGTTCAAATACTCCAATTTGATAAAACGTTAATCATTATTATTATCGCCTGAAATATTTAAAATCGTCGATATTGTTACTGCAAAATTCAAATTAATTATTAAAGGTAGCCGGTACTTATTTACCTATGCAACAAACGCGTTCAAAGTACGATCGACAGGCTGCTTTATTTACTTTGCTGTTCATATTATAGGATGTAGCAACACAAAATCACCCACAATATAAACCTCGCTGGAGACCACGACACGCGAAAAAACACTTTCAATTACTCACGAATGGGAGTTGAAGAGGTACAGGGTGTTCACGATAAAATTCACCCCCCCTCTAGGAGATTTCTTTTTGAGATATTTTGAAAAACTCAAAACTTTTTCTCAACGATTTTTCCCAGGGATCTTGAATCGATCGTCTAAAAGTTTTCAATTGTAACCGTATACAGGGTGTGACATATAACTTTTTTATTTCGAACGCAACACCCTATATTTTATTACGTCATTTGATGAAGCCTTTCTTCCTGCTCACAAAAATATATAACATTTATGATTTATTTTGACAAGGAAGCTGTCAAAAAAATAATAAAATAGGTAGTCAAATAAATATGTAAGAAAAAAAATACGCGACACCCTGTATTACGAACGAATTAGACCATTTATCCATGCAGAGTTGAATTCTGCAGACAAAATGCTGCGAGAATAACTTTTTTTCAAGTGAACTGTAGAAACCAAAGCCATCTTGCCGCGAAACAAAATTATTTGACTACCTATTTTATTATTTTTCCGACAACTCACTTGTCAAAATAACTCATAAGTGTCATATATACTTGTAATCAGAAAAAAGGCTCCATCAAATAACGGAATAAAATATGTATAGGGTGTTGCATTTGAAATAAAAAAGTTACATATCACACCCTGTATATAGTACCAATTGAAAACTTTAAGAGGATCGATTTAAGGTCCCTGGGAAAAATCGTGAAGGAAAAGTTTTTAGTTCTTCGAAATATCTTGAAGGGGAATCTACTGGAGGGGGGTGAATTTTATCGTGAACACCCTGTACTTTCAACTGTTCTGATTACAGTTTTTTAAGGGCTTTCAAATAAATCTCAATATCAAATTATTTGAAAGCCATAAAAAAAACTGTAATCAGAACAATTGAAAGTACTCATCCAACTCTCATTCATCAGTACCTAATCAATAAATATCAAAGTTCAAAACTCTGACATTCTATTCTTCAAAATCTATCCAATGGACTGAGTTCAAATTCGCCGTAAAGCAACAAATTGAAATAATCTAATGAATCTGCAGTTGGAGTTTTCCACCATTTCCAAACAAGGTGTTACGAATTTTTAAATTTTCTCTTGGCCGTTGCCACCCGAGAGGGCCGCTCAACCAGATTTTCACCAGGACGACACACGTTCAGTGTATATAGAACTCTACTCAGACGGTCTTTCCTGCTCGGGGATTGACTTTTTCAAAAAATTTCAACTGACATCAAAAGTAGATTGGATTGGGCGTCATGTAGGGCTATTTTCAAATGCGACGTGGTTTTCCAGCGGCCATTTTTCCAAAAAGTAATTGCACATTGCGTAATTAATATCCGCCGGAAGATCGGAGACGCGTCGTATTCGAAAACAGGCATAGATGACGCCCAATACAATCTACTTTTGATATCAGTTGAAATTTTCATAAAAAAGTCGATCCCCGAGCAGGAAAGACCAACTGAGTTGAGTTCTACATTGAACGTGTGTCGTCCTGATCTAAATCCAGGTGAGCGGCCCTCTTGGGTGGCAGCGGCCAAGAGAAAATTCAAAAATTCGTAACGCATTTGATTTGATTAATTACTCTGGTTCCTTGCTTTATATCGGATTTGATCCCAGTCCATCGGATAGATTTTGAACAAACTGTTCTGAATACAGTTTTTTTAGGGCTTCCAAATAACATATTACAAGTCAAGTAGTGTGAAATAAAACTTCTGTCATTTTTTGATTATGACACTTCCACTTGACAGATGATAGCCAAAAACCATTAATCTCATCTGACAGCAAAAAGACCCTGTTCGTATACCAAATTTCAAGTCGACTGGATTAACACGTTCGCAGCCACTGGCTCTTGTAAGAGCCACACCCTCGGCCACACCGGTACTTCCGAATGTGCCACTGGCTCTTACAGGAGCCCAAGCTCCTTTGGTTTTCTTTGTGGATTATCTCAGTGTGGCACACGCTATCGTGGGTGAATATGTAGGCACTGTCGATGGGCTTCTTATGAAATGTTCGAATTCGCGGTTCGGATTCTGCTCTTAAGGTGCGTTCAGTCAGCTTATTTAGCCGCAAGTTTTAATTTTAGTCGTAAGCGCTGCATCGCTCATTGGCTCTTCTGAGGAGGCTGGTTCATGAGAGCCAATGGGCGTCTCTGCGCTTGCGACTAAAATTGAAACTTGCGGCTAAATAAGCTGACTGAACGCACCTTTATATTGGTACCACCAAACTCAGTTGAAAGTGGCCGATGATGGTGAAATACCAGGGCCATTTGACACTCAAAAAGCCTCTACAGGGCCACAAAAAAACCATCAGTGACGACAAAATACTTCATATTTCTGAAATAGGCAACCATTCCGATTTTGATTACATGCTAGGGCCGGATTTCAATATACAGGGTGTCTCAACGAGAACTCTCAACTAGAAGAATATTATGGAGAAACGCCTACACAGGTCAGTTGTATATTCGGGGGAAACATACAGGGTGTTTCCAAAATGGTGTTACAAACTTCTAGGGGAGATTTCCCATCAAAAATGGACAAGGAAAATATATACCTTTGATGTCCTAAAATGCTAAGTTGAAAAGTTACAGGGTGTTCAAGTTGACTTTTTAAAACTGATTTTTTGACATAAGTTTTGAACCGTTTAACCGATTTGTGTTCAAGTTCTCACCAAAAATAACTGAAATAAGTCTCTATCAAACAATAGTAACGTGTTGGAGAAAAAAGTTTAGGGGCGTAGATAATGGGGGCTGTCCTCATATTTCCTCCCCTATTTTTTACACCCCTAGCTATTTTCCCAAATTGTTCTTATTTTTTTATTCTACGTTCAATTTAGAGAAAAAAGTTACTCTTGCAAAATTTTGATTAGAGGCTTCGTTTTTGAGATATCTGAGTTTGAAACTTTGGAAAACATCTCGAAATTGCCACTTTCCAAGGCCAAAAAATTAGAATAAAAAAAAACTCATGATTTTTCAGCAGAAATAGGTTTTCTTCAATTTTCTAAGTTGATAAACCACTATTTCCTCTGAGAAACGAGAGTTTTCCAGAGAAAAAAAAATTGGGCTCATTGAAAGTGGCGATTTCGAGATGTTTTTCAAAGTTTCAAACTCAGATATCTCAAAAACGAAGCCTCTAATCAAAATTTTGCAAGAGTAACTTTTTTCTCTAAATTGAACGTAGAATAAAAAAATAAGAACAATTTGGGAAAATAGCTAGGGGTGTAAAAAATAGGGGGGGAAATATGAGGACAGCCCCCATTATCTACGCCCCTGAACTTTTTTCTCCAACACGTTACTATTATTCGATAGAGACTTATTTCAGTTGTTTTTGGTGAGAACTTGAACACAAATCGGTTACACGGTTCAAAACTTATGTCAAAAAATCAGTTTCAAAAAGTCAACTTGAACACCCTGTAACTTTTCAACTGAGCATTTTAGGACATCAAAGGTATATATTTTCCTTGTCCATTTTTGATGGGGAATCTCCCCTAGAAGTTTGTAGCACCATTTTGGAAACACCCTGTATGATTAGAATTAACTAAATGTTTCTGCTTTTCTGCTTAATCCTCTAAGGTAGGGTGACCATCCTTTGAAATTTTGTAATGAGAATAGAGGTCGAGTAATACATCGGTTTGAAGGCCTTCTGATTGTCTTCATTTTTGTGCAGAAAGAAATAGAATCGAACAGTTCATTTAGTTCGGGATTTTTCCTTGGAACACCTTGTATATATCTTTAATATCTCTATATAAAGACTTTATATACATAGATTGACATGATATAATATAATTGAGCATCATATATAATGTGTGACTTACGACTTTTATCTCAAATATGGTTGTCAGTCAGCCCAGTTTTTGACCTCCAGTGTCACCGACTCTTATAAGAGCCAGAAAAAAAAAGTGTGCTAAGCAACAAAAACTATATCGATCTGCATTAGAGAGTGATCTTCAGTGGTTTTTTATCAAAAAAGGTAGAATTTTCCAAGAAAAAAAAGTTCGCCTTGAAAAATTGGCGACCAAACAGGGTGGCAGTAAACGTGTTCAGTGCAAAACTGGATTTCTTTTTTGGGGACTTTTGACAACTTACAGCTACCAAGACGACTCGCTTTGGGGAGGCCGACTGGCATTTCAGCAACTACCATGTGGATGGCTATCACCACAAAAAAATTGGTGCAGTCAAAAATGACAAGCTCTCAAAGGCCGCTAGCTCACGGTCTATTGTAGGAGGTGGGGTGAAGTGGATTCCACTGAAAAATGTTAGCCTAGGGTATGGGTTGTTTGTGAACAAAAATTGGTGCCTTTGTCTCCTTATCCTATATAGAATTTTGATTTAGTCTGCCTAACTACTAGAGATGATATAGGTGGCGCCGCTGCAGCCCACTACCACTACAAGGGGGGCGTACCTAACGGCCTCAATCCCGATTCCTGCTGCCGCCTAATATCCATAACTCAATCGTTCATATTAGTGAGAGAGCAGCAGCATAGCGAGATCCACCGCTTATGGAGGAACAGATAAGGGGTGACCGCCTCCGCCCGCCGCCACCGTGATAAGTTGTACATGTTAATCAGGACCGGTCACCGGTTCGTTTCGACCTGGGCTGGTGTGGTGGTGGGCCGCCGCCGCCGCCGCGTGATTCATTGGCCACGGGAAATAAATTATCTAAGGGCATGACGAGCCAACACGCAGCTCACAGGAAACTCCAATAAAAGCTTCATTTGCACGACAATAGCCGGCCAAATTATTCAACTCTATGGCTACATTGTGCCGCTTCAACCTATAACGATTGATTTTAAATTTCGCATACAGCACACCGAAGAACTAAAATAAAACGCGAACGCGAACGCGCCCCCCAATGTCAGCAGTTTCGCCCGCGCTGACCCGCAAACGATCGTTAGCGTGACAGCAAATTCGATAGTGCTCCCCTTCCCCCGACTACTGGACATTTTCAGTGCAGCTTCATTTGCATTTGCTTGGAATCTTCCAGTTCCAACAAAGTATCACCATTCAGTTATTTGTAAAAAAAATCTTTCAGCGTAACATAGGTACCAAGTTCGTTACTCGCATTTTTGGGCTAGGTACTCTCCTACCATAAGTTAGGAAACTTACTGAATAGTTCATTGGCTAGGTGCATATGTTTTTCTTTATCAATATGAAGAGATTACCATAGGTAGCAGGTTGCTTGAGCGCGCCTCCTCTTTCTGTCTCGAGCTATGAATAATCCCCGCTTTTTTCTCAAGTATGAAAACATCCTACTACACCCCTCACCGTTTGCAAACTGTTAGCTGAAAATTTGGTGTTCTCAATACAATACAATAGAATTTATTTCCAAACAAGTAGATTACAGGTAATGATTAATACAAAAAGATACGGTTGAAATAAATTTGCATACAACCACAGAAATATAGATAGATTTGTGCGTGGTTGAAATGTTCAAACTTTGAATTTAAAAATATGTACACTACACAACAAAAATTTGGAACAGATTCAAAGAAACAGGCTGAAACCGATTCAGAACGACTGAGAAACCCATCAATCATAAAAGTGATGTAACGATTGCTAGTAAATATAAACTGAGCACAGCGATATAGCAGGGACAACAAGTAGGCAGGATCAGAACGACACATGCACTCACCCAACCCAAAAATCTAAGAGAAAATCCGAGAGAAAATCCGAGAGAAGCCAGGACCCCAAGAATTCGTACCCAAAACGTTTGATTTTCAACTGTTTTTCAGGTCGATCTGTTGATGGATGAGTCCCCTATCACACGAGAGCAAAAAATGTCTACACTGCCTCCTAAATAGATAGAGACCTGATGAAGCTTCAATCCTTTCCGGTAACAAGTTGAACAACTCTAGGCGTCAGATATTCACAGCTTATTTGTGCTATCGTTCTGTTCCTCCTTTGTACTCTCAACAAACCTTTGTCCCTTAAATCAGACTGAACTGATAGCCGGATCGTAGAAAATCAGCTCTGTCTCAAGTTCATAATCATACTTTCTTCAAACAGGTTCTCCGTGGAATACATTATATGATTTGTTCATCACTATTCCAAGTAGGTATTGTTACGATATCTCGCGTACGGGTTCGAATATCATTGAGACGATCGTTTGAAAACGCACACTGTTTATTTCTGCGTACTACAATGAATACACGCCAACAATTATTTACTCAGGAATTATATCGCAGGTACTTCGCTTGTTTTGCATTTGTTACCACTTCGTATTCAAATTCAATACTGCCCTGAGCTGCCGGCTGATGCCTTATATAAGGCCTCCGAATAGTGTTCCTGAACTTTCTGTCTACTTCCAGCAAATTCCATAGTGGCCCGGCATATGCGGTTTCTAGACCATTCCTGAATAATCATACACGTTACCCGTATAATTCTGCCGGGTTCTGGAACGGCGCCTCCCCCAAAATGGACAGATGTGCCCTGATCAGGCATTTGAGTCTCCATTCAATTCCACGTACACGAACGCTCTGGAATGCACCAGACCGCTCCACACTTCTACACTGCGATCTAATGGACGGAAAAATCCAGAAAGATCGAGTGTTTACCAATATGTACGGGATCGCCGCTCGTAACAGTATTCTTTGCTGCAAACTGCAAAAGCTTATCAAACCATATCTCAGGTGGAACTCTTCGAATGAACTGTAAATCATGAGTGATTGTTTTTTGTTCAATATGTCTTTCAGAACTTTGAAGAGGTTATACAAAACCCCTGAGTTCATTCCTTACTCGATTCCTTTTGTAGGTACTCGGTATGTTTGTTTCATTTCAAATGAGAGTCGTGGGCTATTTCTAGATAGACAGCTCGCGCGCTCGCTGTGTCTTCTAATTCGATCTCTGAGCTCTTGTCTTTATATTCAGACACTTATAGTCAGGTTGCCCTGTTCTGCTACAAGAGAAAGCCACATACGACGTTTTCTAAAAACTTATAAAAATTTGCTTAAAATCAAACCAATTTACAATCCTCACAAAATCTCTTCCAATTATATGTTTCAGATCAATCCAGGAATCACCCTCATGAAATATTGCAGTATCGTCAGCGTAGCTTACAATAGTTCCTCTGCTCTCCACCAGAAACAAGTCGTTTGAATAAATTAGAAAAAGAAGCGGGCCCAGAATTGTACCTTGAGGCGTTATTGTCTGGTAGAAACTGCATGACTGTGAAATTTTTACGCACTGTTGTCTATCTGACAGGTAGCTTTAAATAAATTTCAGGGGCACATCCCTATCCCCATGCACTCCAGTGACTCAGCCAAGTATCCATGATTCACCGTATCAAGAGCCTTCTCCAAGGACCAAGTCCTCCGCACACATCAACTGTTGGCACGCCAGAAAAGGTCACCGCTTGGGCTGGCTGCGTCGTCAGTCTCCTTTTTCTGAAGATTTTCTGCTCAGACCTCACATGGAGATCCGCATTCTATATTTTACAGTTCGCTACCTTTGTAATTGGGACGCAAACGTTTGTTGTGTCCCCACTGTCAAAATACAGGTTTAGGCTCGCTTTGTGGTCCATTGGAAATTGGGGGATCAATCAGCAGGCACTAAATGGTAGAAATGGCAGGGGCGAGAGCTACTGGCAAAGCAGCATACCATGCTTGCATCTGCCGGCGGAACTGCGGAAGGTGTAATGTAACAGTCACCGTCCCAATTTTTCCACCGCAACTGCAATGCAATGCATCGCTGGTAGCGCAGTCTTCCAGCCCCCTCACCTCTGGAAGTAAATCCCACTAGCAGCCTGCTGAATACGCTAACCACAAGATCAAATACGGGACACAACAGCAAACCCCCTTTTACATTGTTTCTACTTGTCAAATTTCATGTCATTGATGTGGGTATTGCAGGTATCTACTAGTGCCTACCTAGGCTACTAGACGTCCGAGTATGTGTTCCTCTCAAAAAATTCCTCCACGATCAAGTACCGAGCTTTACACCAGGTGGCGTTTTTTGGATGTAAATCGCCTATAGCTAACCGATTCAAAATTGCTGCTGACACTACTTTTCCCGCAAAAGTCAGAAACGAAACGTCATAAACGTCAAAACGTCAAAGGTGACCTCGAAAAACTATCTATTTTCTATCTCCTAAAATTGGAAAGGTCAATTGCTACTCGTGTAGATTTTTCTCTTGGAATCCATACTGCGCCCTTGAGAAGATGTTGAATTTCCTAAGGTACCCGAATAATCTCGTTTTAACAATTTTCTCAAATATCTTGGCGAAAGGCTGGTTCTCAGTTTTGGGGGTGAATTGGGCCTCGTAATAATCTATGACGAAAACCGAATTTCTGCGAAAAAGGTTTCTAGAATACTGCCAAGATGTTCTCTGATCATGAAAACACACAATATGTGACTTAAATGTTACAGAAAACAAAGAAGTGAACCATTTTCGAAGACCATATTTTGCCCGCTTTGACTACGCAAGGCTTGAATCTGTGCCACATTTTCGGCTATTATTTCTCCATGTAGGACCGCACTTCTGCTTTCGCAAAAAAATGATCATAGAGCCTAGTTATTTCTCTTTATCATGGTGCATGTTTGAAGGACATAAGAAAATGTTCTTCAGCAAGAAGTATAGATTACTGGAGACACTTCAAAAAACCGCATTTATGGCTTCCGTATGATCATACCCTAATATTTCAGTTGCTATGGACACACCCCGGCACTGACGTTTTATGTTTATCTGGCAGACGTTGTCATCTATGAATTGCGTGACTTTAGCTGCTTTCTTTCGGTCAGGATCACGGATCATGATTCGGAAATCCGCTGACTGGATTGGTTGGATTGGTTGCACGTGACACAGCCAACCAACCCCGTGAGCGGATTTCCGGATCATGATCTGTGATCCTGACCGAAAGAAAGCGGCTATTTATGCATGAACCACAACTGTTAGAAGAATTACAGAAAAGAACTTGGATGTCACTGAGCAAACTCTTGAGGTAGGTGATAATTGTTAAGCTATGACTTCTCAATGCAATCACAATGCACGGGGATAACTAACTCAAGTTATCACAAGCAAGTTCAGCCACACGGTAGGTACGAGCACAAACAACAAAAAGCCCAGCTTGTCTCCAGTCCTTGGAGACAAAGCTCGAGCAATGCTGAGGTGATGGGTTGGTAGTACACACTATAAAGGAAATCCTGACAAAAAATTGCGATGGCGCTATCCCTAGTTCCGGAGGAATAAGTGTCAACATTTCGGTCCGGCCCGAGGGGTAACAAAGAGATTTAAGAAAAAAAATTAAGGTCCTTGGAGACAAAGCTCGAGCAATGCTGAGGTCATGGGTTGGTAGTACACAGTATAAAGAAAATCCTGACAAAAAATTGCGATGGCGCTATCCCTAGTTCCGGAGGAATAAATGTCAACATTTCGGTCCGGCCCGAGGGATAACAAAGAGATTTAAGAAAGAAAATTAAGGTCCTTGGAGACAGAGCTCGAGCAATGCTGAGGTCATGGGTTGGTAGTACACACTATAAAGGAAATCCTGACAAAAAATTGCGATGGCGCTATCCCTAGTTCCGGAGGAATAAGTGTCAACATTTCGGTCCGGCCCGAGGGGTAACAGAGAGATTTAAGAAAAAAAATTAAGGTCCTTGGAGACAAAGCTCGAGCAATGCTGAGGTGATGGGTTGGTAGTACACACTATAAAGGAAATCCTGACAAAAAATTGCGATGGCGCTATCCCTAGTTCCGGAGGAATAAGTGTCAACATTTCGGCCCGGCCCGAGGGGTAACAGAGAGATTTAAGAAAAAAAATTAAGGTCCTTGGAGACAAAGCTCGAGCAATGCTGAGGTGATGGGTTGGTAGTACACACTATAAAAGAAATCCTGACAAAAAATTGCGATGGCGCTATCCCTAGTTCCGGAGGAATAAGTGTCAACATTTCGATCCGGTCCGAGGGGTAACAAAGAGATTTAAGAAAAAAAATTAAGGTCCTTGGAGACAAAGCTCGAGCAATGCTGAGGTCATGGGTTGGTAGTACACAGTATAAAGAAAATCCTGACAAAAAATTGCGATGGCGCTATCCCTAGTTCCGGAGGAATAAGTGTCAACATTTCGGTCCGGCCCGAGAAGTAACAGAGAGATTTAAGAAAAAAAATTAAGGTCCTTGGAGACAAAGCTCGAGCAATGCTGAGGTGATGGGTTGATAGTACACACTATAAAAGAAATTCTGACAAAAAATTGCGATGGCGCTATCCCTAGTTCCGGAGGAATAAGTGTCAACATTTCGGTCCGGTCCGAGGGGTAACAAAGAGATTTAAGAAAAAAAATTAAGGTCCTTGGAGACAAAGCTCGAGCAATGCTGAGGTCATGGGTTGGTAGTACACAGTATAAAGGAAATCCTGACAAAAAATTGCGATGGCGCTATCCCTAGTTCCGGAGGAATAAGTGTCAACATTTCGGTCCGGTCCGAGGGGTAACAAAGAGATTTAAGAAAAAAAATTAAGGTCCTTGGAGACAAAGCTCGAGCAATGCTGAGGTGATGGGTTGGTAGTACACACTATAAAGGAAATCCTGACAAAAAATTGCGATGGCGCTATCCCTAGTTCCGGAGGAATAAGTGTCAACATTTCGGTCCGGTCCGAGGGGTAACAAAGAGATTTAAGAAAAAAAATTAAGGTCCTTGGAGACAAAGCTCGAGCAATGCTGAGGTCATGGGCTGGTAGTACACAGTATAAAGAAAATCCTGACAAAAAATTGCAATGGCGCTATCCCTAGTTCCGGAGGAATAAGTGTCAACATTTCGGTCCGGCCCGAGGGGTAACAGAGAGATTAAGGAAAAAAAATTAAGGTCCTTGGAGACAAAGCTCGAGCAATGCTGAGGTGATGGGTTGGTAGTACACAGTATAAAGAAAATCCTGACAAAAAATTGCGATGGCGCTATCCCTAGTTCCGGAGGAATAAGTGTCAACATTTCGGTCCGGCCCGAGGGGTAACAGAGAGATTTAAGAAAAAAAATTAAGGTCCTTGGAGACAAAGCTCGAGCAATGCTGAGGTGATGGGTTGGTAGTACACACTATAAAAGAAATCCTGACAAAAAATTGCGATGGCGCTATCCCTAGTTCCGGAGGAATAAGTGTCAACATTTCGGTCCGGTCCGAGGGGTAACAAAGAGATTTAAGAAAAAAAATTAAGGTCCTTGGAGACAAAGCTCGAGCAATGCTGAGGTGATGGGTTGGTAGTACACACTATAAAAGAAATCCTGACAAAAAATTGCGATGGCGCTATCCCTAGTTCCGGAGGAATAAGTGTCAACATTTCGGTCCGGTCCGAGGGGTAACAAAGAGAATTAAGAAAAAAAATTAAGGTCCTTGGAGACAAAGCTCGAGCAATGCTGAGGTCATGGGTTGGTAGTACACAGTATAAAGGAAATCCTGACAAAAAATTGCGATGGCGCTATCCCTAGTTCCGGAGCATAAAGTGTCAACATTTCGGTCCGGTCCGAGGGGTAACAAAGAGATTTAAGAAAAAAAATTAAGGTCCTTGGAGACAAAGCTCGAGCAATGCTGAGGTCATGGGTTGGTAGTACACAGTATAAAGAAAATCCTGACAAAAAATTGCGATGGCGCTATCCCTAGTTCCGGAGGAATAAGTGTCAACATTTCGGTCCGGCCCGAGGGGTAACAGAGAGATTAAGGAAAAAAAATTAAGGTCCTTGGAGACAAAGCTCGAGCAATGCTGAGGTGATGGGTTGGTAGTACACACTATAAAAGAAATCCTGACAAAAAATTGCGATGGCGCTATCCCTAGTTCCGGAGGAATAAGTGTCAACATTTCGGTCCGGTCCGAGGGGTAACAAAGAGATTTAAGAAAAAAAATTAAGGTCCTTGGAGACAAAGCTCGAGCAATGCTGAGGTCATGGGTTGGTAGTACACAGTATAAAGAAAATCCTGACAAAAAATTGCGATGGCGCTATCCCTAGTTCCGGAGGAATAAATGTCAACATTTCGGTCCGGCCCGAGGGGTGACAAAGACATTTAAGAAAAAAAATTAAGGTCCTTGGAGACAAAGCTCGAGCAATGCTGAGGTGATGTGTTGGTAGTACACACTATAAAGGAAATCCTGACAAAAAATTGCGATGGCGCTATCCCTAGTTCCGGAGGAATAAGTGTCAACATTTCGGTCCGGCCCGAGGGGTAACAAAGAGATTTAAGAAAAAAAATTAAGGTCCTTGGAGACAAAGCTCGAGCAATGCTGAGGTCATGAGTTGGTAGTACACAGTATAAAGAAAATCCTGACAAAAAATTGCGATGGCGCTATCCCTAGTTCCGGAGGAATAAATGTCAACATTTCGGTCCGGCCCGAGGGATAACAAAGAGATTCAAGAAAGAAAATTAAGGTCCTTGGAGACAAAGCTCGAGCAATGCTGAGGTCATGGGTTGGTAGTACACAGTATAAAGAAAATCCTGACAAAAAATTGCGATGGCGCTATCCCTAGTTCCGGAGGAATAAATGTAAACATTTCGGTCCGGCCCGAGGGGTGACGAAGACATTTAAGAAAAAAAATTAAGGTCCTTGGAGACAAAGCTCGAGCAATGCTGAGGTGATGGGTTGGTAGTACACACTATAAAGGAAATCCTGACAAAAAATTGCGATGGCGCTATCCCTAGTTCCGGAGGAATAAGTGTCAACATTTCGGTCCGGCCCGAGGGGTAACAAAGAGATTTAAGAAAAAAAATTAAGGTCCTTGGAGACAAAGCTCGAGCAATGCTGAGGTCATGGGTTGGTAGTACACACTATAAAGGAAATGCTGACAAAAAATTGCGATGGCGCTATTCCTAGTTCCGGAGGAATAAATGTCAACATTTCGGTCCAGCCCGAGGGGTAACAAAGAGATTTAAGAAAAAAAATTAAGGTCCTTGGAGACAAAGCTCGAGCAATGCTGAGGTGATGGGTTGGTAGTACACACTATAAAGGAAATGCTGACAAAAAATTGCGATGGCGCTATTCCTAGTTCCGGAGGAATAAGTGTCAACATTTCGGTCCGGCCCGAGGGGTAACAAAGAGATTTAAGAAAAAAAATTAAGGTCCTTGGAGACAAAGCTCGAGCAATGCTGAGGTGATGGGTTGGTAGTACACACTATAAAGGAAATGCTGACAAAAAATTGCGATGGCGCTATTCCTAGTTCCGGAGGAATAAGTGTCAACATTTCGGTCCGGCCCGAGGGGTAACAGAGAGATTTGAGAAAAAAATTAAGGTTAATTATCACTGATTGCCGTCAGCGATTTCATATCGGTTGTCAGTGTTCGATAGCTCAATCCTTCGTTCTTAGCCTTGATCACGTCGAATACAAACAATGTTCTATAAAGTTTCTACATGGTGATCAATGGAACAGTGGAAAATTGCCGAAAGTTCAGTACGAGCGCGATTTCCCAAAAACAATTTTTTATGCATTCCAATAGCACAGTGAAGAAGACTGGTTCTTCAGCTCCAGTAACGTTTTTGAATTTTGGAAATGAAAGGTAATTTGCTTAAGATATTGATCATTTTGTGCCGCCATGTTGAACTTCCAAGAAAACGATCACAAGCTATCGAACACTGGAAACCAATATGAAATCGCTGACGGAAATCAAAAGTTATGATAATTTGAGAAATCGTCTGAATTTGCTTGTCCTTCAGATTCTTTTGATGCGTGTATTTTTATGACATTTTCACTATTCTACCAACTCGATATATCAGAAACTGTGACTTGAAGAGCGATCGCTAGTGGATAGGTGACCCTCGCAAGTAGCGCAACGCGGCCCAGGTAGCCAAAATAAGGTAGCTGAAAGCTCATTCGACCCACAGGCTGTGTATTGATTGACAGATATCTATCAGATTAGTTTATCATTCGGCTCATAGGTGGCGTATTGATAGTTATCTGTCAGATCATTAACCATTCAGTCCACAGGTGGCGCATTCTTTAAACCTGACAAATGACAAGTGACATTTGACAGTTGACA
This sequence comes from Anaspis maculata, assembly GCA_949128115.1. Lineage (NCBI taxonomy): Eukaryota > Metazoa > Arthropoda > Insecta > Coleoptera > Scraptiidae > Anaspis > Anaspis maculata. Next base: position 41,016,536 of record OX421965.1, read on the forward strand.
GTTGGCGGTCTGACATATGACAGCTGACAATTGATCTATGATAGTTGACAGCCCATCATCTGGTTCATTCATAGATGGCACAGCGGTGACAGTTGACAGGTGACAGCTGAAAATCGAAAAGTGAGAGTTGACAGCCCGTCATTTTGAAGTCGACATTTCACAACTCTCCCCTGCATACTCGGGTCAGTTCAGGTTAGACCACTCTCCCCTATCTTTCGGGACAAGCACATCGAATAACCGTCGGTGCCAGCGCACCTCCAAAAAATTGCTACAGTGTATCAGCTCTTCAATGGCTAAATTGTTTTTGGATCAGGAACAGTGGCTAAGCGTCGGTGCTATCGCACCTCCCAGAACTAACGACATTGTATCAGCTCTGCGAGAGCAAAACTGCTTCCAGATCAAAAGACTATCAGCTCTGCGAGAACTCAATTGTTTCCGGGTCAAATAATGAATAACCGTCGGTGCTGTCGCACCTACGAGAACCAACGACAGTGTATCAGCTCTGCCGTCCGCGAAAGCAAAACTGCATCCGGATCGAAAGATCATCAGCTCTGCGAAAGTGGAATTGTTTTCGGGTAGAGCACAATGAATAATCGTTGGTGCTGTCGCACCTCCGAGAAATAACTACAGTATATCAGCTCTGCAATTGCAAAATTGTTTTTGGGTCAAGAACAGTGGCTAAACGTCGATGCTGTCGCACCTCCCAGAACTAACGACAGAGAATCAGCTCTGCGAAATCAAAACTGCTTCCGGATCAAAAACAATGAATACTCGTTGGTGTTGTCGCACCTCCGAGAAATAACTACAGTGTATCAGCTCTGCAATTGCAAAATTGTTTTTTGGTCAAGAATAGTGGCTGAACGTCGGTGCTATCGCACCTCCTAGAACCAACGACAGAGAATCAGCTCTGCGAAATAAAAATTGCTTCCGGATCAAAAATAATGCATAACCGTCGGTGCTGTCGCACCTCCGAGGAATAACCACAGTATATCAGCTCTGCAATTGCAAAATTGTTTTTGGGTCAAGAACAGTGGCTAAACGTCGGTACTATTGCACCTCCTAGAACCAACGACAGAGAATCAGCTCTGCGAAATCAAAACTGCTTCCGGATCAAAAACAATGAATAATCGTTGGTGTTGTCGCACCTCCGAGAAATAACTACAGTGTATCAGCTCTGCAATTGCAAAATTGTTTTTTGGTCAAGAATAGTGGCTGAACGTCGGTGCTATCGCACCTCCTAGAACCAACGACAGAGAATCAGCTCTGCGAAATAAAAATTGCTTCCGGATCAAAAATAATGCATAACCGTCGGTGCTGTCGCACCTCCGAGGAATAACCACAGTATATCAGCTCTGCAATTGCAAAATTGTTTTTGGGTCAAGAACAGTGGCTAAACGTCGGTACTATTGCACCTCCTAGAACCAACGACAGAGAATCAGCTCTGCGAAATCAAAACTGCTTCCGGATCAAAAACAATGAATAATCGTTGGTGCTGTCGCACCTCCGAGAAATAACTACAGTATATCAGCTCTGCAATTGCAAAATTGTTTTTGGGTCAAGAACAGTGGCTAAACGTCGATGCTGTCGCACCTCCCAGAACTAACGACAGAGAATCAGCTCTGCGAAATCAAAACTGCTTCCGGATCAAATACAATGAATAATCGTCGGTGCTGTCGCACCTCCGAGAACTAACAACAGTGTATCAGCTCTGCAAGGGATTGTTAAAAAACAATGGTTACCCATCGGTGCGGTGTCGCATCCTTGGCAGCTAACATTGAGTTATCAGCTCTGCGGGGGTTGAATAGCTTTGGGTTGAGAACAGTGGCTGACCGTCAGTGCTGTCACACCCCCTAGAACTAACGACAGTCTATCAGCTTTACGAAAACAAAACTGCATCCGGATCAAAATCCATCTGCTCTGCGAAAGCTCAATTGTTTACGGGTCAAGCACAATGAATAACCGTCGGTGCTGTACCTCCAAGAACTAACGACGGTTTATCAGCTCTGCGAAAGCAAAATGCTTCCGAATAAAAAACAATGAATAACCGACGGTGCTGTCTGTCACACCTCCGAGAAATAACGACGGTGTATCAGCTCTTCAAGGGCTTAATTGTTTTTGGGTCAATAACAGTGGCTAACCGCCGGTGCTTTTGCACCTCCTAGAACTATCAACAGACCATCACCTCTGCGAAAGCCAATAGCTAAATTGTTTTCGGGTCAAGCAAAATGCAAAAGGCAAAATACCTCTGGGTCAAAAACACTGCTCAACCGTCGGTGCGGTGTCGCACCTCCAAGAACAAACGACAGGCTATCAGCTCTGTGAGGGCTAAATTGTTCCTGGATCACAAAAACAATGGTTACCCGTCGGTGCTGTGTCTTAGTTTTGGGAACTAGAGACGGCTATCAGCACTCCAATAGCCTTTAGGTAGTTAGGTACTACTGGTAATAAATCAAACCCATATAGCTTCCAAATTCAATCGCCTGAAACTTCTTCCCAACTTGTGATAATTTTGGTTTTCCTGTCGATTTTCATTTAGGCATTACCTACTGACAATGGGAGGCATGGACGATTTTGCTCCCGCCAGGAGGCGTTGCAGTTGGTTGGGACCTCTAGGGACTTTATCTCGCCTAGGTTGCATAAACAAGCGCGTTGTGTCAAATCGTCAAATCAATAAACGTCAAATATTTAGAAATGTCATCGTGAACATAAATTGGGATTTTTGAGTCGTATCGTTGAATCGTTCTTGAGGATGCCATAGGCTCTTGCGACGAGGGTCAAGACGCGGCCCCAGACTCCGGGTAAGCTCAGTTTGACTACCGAAGAAAAAAATACATTTTTATTCACTTTTATCGTGGACCCGGGCCTGGTATGGTACTCTAGAGGTGAATAGATGCTCTGAATAAGCCCTTCCTGCTCCATTCTACCAGACAGATGGAGACAGGAATCATCGAAAAACATTGACATTGCTGAGCTGCATGAAGGGATCTAGGTTATGTTGGCTCTATGTTGAAGTTTTGAACTCGTTCAGTTAAGTTATTATGTTCACAGCGCTGTGCGTTGTATACAAAAATTATACACATGAAATACAGTTCTTTAATCAGTCAGGGCATTTCACTTTATTACAATAATTCAAACCATCACTTTACAAAGAGTTTTCCACACTGCTACAAAATTTTGGAGGAAGGGCGATTCTTGTATTGGTGATACCGAAATGTCCTCCTGTTCTCGTATAGGATAGTCCAATTTCTCTCTCTGTTATCCATGTGCTAGGATGAAGCAGGAGTGGCTTATTCAGAGCATCCCTTTTCCTCTTCAGTAGATACCGAGGTAGATACCTACCATATGGAGCCCCTCGGGTCTATAGTAGTAAACAAAAATTGATTTTTGCCTTGGGCAGTCAAACTGAACTTACCCGAAGTTAAACGGAGCCCTGCTTAAACATGATAGCTTGGGACCACTGTGGGTTGCATTTATCGTCTCACCGGCCGGGATTTTGTCTCGTACGAACCGCCAGACGGCCCCGCGCTGCTTCGCTCGCATTTGCCCTGCCTTTCAAACGACAAGCAGCCGGTACCGGTGACACTAACACGATGCGAGTCATGCGACGACAATAAACAATAAAGATAGGTTAGGTTACGCTCTGACAAGCAATGACAACTGCAAGCTTGACCTTGGACTTGACGTTGACATGACGTTGACAATTGGTCCCAAGCCTATGTCGCGCCCTCTGGAATGCGTTTGCGAGAATGCCTCCCATTGGCCTTGAGAGAAATGTTTATTGAACATAGCCAAAATCTGCGGAATTTCAAAATGGAGTCCTTCGAAACTGGAGAAGGGTTTAAAACTATTCAAACTTTTTCAGTAGAAGCCCTTTTTTCATGGGCATGTGATGGTGTGGACTAGAGACCAACAGGTGTGTTATTTCAGATCCCATAAAGGGCTCATTTTTCTGCTACAAGTACCTACTGTCCAGTTCTCCGAGAAGTTTGCGCTTGTTCATTGAACCATGGGAATGTACCGTGATACCTACTATACTCACCTACATACACTTAGCTACATATACCTGTCTACTTCACACAAAGCCACTATGCCAGATTCATTGAATTTAACCCGTGTACTACGGAGGTACTCTAGCGAGAGAGCTGGAGGTGCAAGCCCACACAGAAATGAGGTTCATGAGACATCCTTGGCCATTGAAATCATCAATCAACCGACTTACTAGAATACTGACAACTTTCGCATTTTTTTGAAGGAACTGACCAAATGTTGAAGATATGATGAGACACTACCTCCTAGACATCGATAATTTCGCAGTCTTAACTATTTAAACTAGACCTGGACATCTGATCTGACACTGGCATTTCGATAAAAATTATTTTGATAGAACATCTGACACACCGTAACCTAGTTACGTATCATTAGGGTAGGCCCAGCCGCACGCCCGGCAAACCCGCCGTCTCCCGGTGTTTTCCGAGATTCTAGGCCCAAACGACCGCCCAAATGCGGAACCATCCTTTGTTATACTTAAGTGAAATCGGTCGGTAGCTAAGGGCATCCTTCCCATCCCCCTACTTGAACACAGGTCTAATAACTGAGCACTTGAAGGCCGAGGGACACATGCCATCCTCAAAACATCTATTTATGATGAACGCAAGGGGTGCACACACCAAAGGTGCTATCTTTTTCAGACACCATGTTCCTATTTCGTCGATTCCTGGGGCCTTTTCTTTTTTTAATTGCTGATTGCAGCTCAGCACCTCAGCACTGTCAGTAGATAACAGAAAGACCCACTCGCCCTCCCTCCTCGCGCAGGGCAGTCAGGTATAGGTGCATTTTTGATTTTTTTTCGGTAGCATATTTCCTACCATGTTTATGTAAGTGCTATTGAAAGTCTCAGCAATCAGTTTGTAATTATTCATGATATCCCCTTCTTCCTTCATAAAAATACCAGCTATGTCATGCATCCTTCTTACTTTTGCCATTTCTGTTCCCAACACAATTTATGCCAATGAGATGCACGGAAACGGCCTGAGGCACGCTATTACCGTGGTTGTAAAAAGCAGTTTCATTGACAGATGCATTCTTGATCACTGACTATAGGCGATTTACATTAGAAAAACGCCACCTGGTGTAGAGCTCGGTACTTGATCGTCGAGGACGTTTTTGCGAGGAAAACCTACTCCGACGTCTAGTAGCCTAGGTGGGCACTAGTGGATACCTGTAATACCCACATATTGACATGGAAATTTGACAAGTAGAAATAATCTGAAAAAGGGGTTTGCATTTGTGTCTCTTATTTCATGTTATGGTTAGCGTAGTTAGCAGGTTTTTAGTAGATCTAGCTCCAGAGGTGCGCAGCTGAAAGACTACGCCCCCAGCAATGCACTACATTATTGCGATAAAAAAAGACAACGTTTACGTCGCGAACACAGAGGTAACTACGGCGAGCTTGTTAGAATGAAAAATGCGGATCTCCAGCTGAAGTCGAAGCAAGAAATCTTTAGAAAAAAGTGAGGAAAAAAGGTAGGTGGTGGTTGACTCTGCACGGCCAGCCCGAGGTGATTTTTTCTTGGCTGGCAGGCTGGTCGACGGGCTTGTGTGTTTCCCTCCGTGCGGGTGTGACAGAGTCTGTTGCTCTTCCTTGGGCGGAAGCTATGGATGATTTAGAGAAAGGTCTGTGACGACGCTGGTCATCAACATGGGGCCCAATAACGAGCCTATGGGGTCCCAAGGGTTCACAGGAACGAAAGTTTGCTTGTAGCGTACTGCACAAGACAGCAAAGTGACAGTTTTGACATGCCACCAATTGACGTAACCACCGCCGTTGCCGGACGGCAACTTACACCAGTTCTAAAAATTAATGCCCTAAAACTTCCTCGACGAAGCGGCCATTTTCCCCAATAAGGTCAATCGCCTATAATAGGCTGTCTGATTTCTACATGATTCTAGTGGGCTGTGTTTCTGGTCGCCATCGGCCGATCGCGGCCTGAATCGCAGCCCACTAGAGTCATGTAGAAATCAGACAGCCTATAATCATCTTTTTTTTTGCGATGTGAACAAGCTCCTGCAGATGCGGCTTCAATTTCTTTGGTCCGATGGCATCGTGATGATAATGTACTGGCAGGTTTCTAGCACTCTGCCTGAAAGGTGCACCATAAGACACTTCTGGTCCTACAGACTCAACAACGCCACAGCTAACAGGACGCGATTTTTGATTCTGTTATATTCTTGCATTCAATTTAACCCGTGTTTCAACTATCATTAACCATTAACATAATTAACCAGACCACTTGTTATAATACTTACTACTACACACACGTACACGGGCATGGGACCAAGTGATTGTATGATGGTACATTGGTACAGTGTTGACAATTAAAGCTCATTTCAATTTCAGATGCACGGGCTGAGAAGGCTAATGCAAGGAGATGCCAAGCATCCGAAGGCGCCGCTGGGGAACAACTTTCGGCCCCCTCAACCCCTCCATCATCGCCCAGTCCGAACAAATATTGACTTCAGTGTTAAACATCGCGCAGACGTGAGTAAACCTTAATTTGTTTTGTTGCTACAGCATAACCATGAGTGGTTAGTGGCTTAGTGGTAACCCTAAACCCTATTCCCGAACCATCATCAACCTAATAGATCTTCCCACTCTTCCCAGTTTCACCTGTTGGCTGTTAGGGTTCGGCAATTGCGGCGTAACATTCCGATTCAGTTGACAGGTTCAAGTCGTCGAGTATGGAAGTCATGTAAAAAGTGTTGTGCCACTTGTGCATCGTCTTCTGCTTTTCTGGGGCTGTGTACTTGCGTCTGTTCAGCTCAAACTGCGTCCTCAGTACTCCGTCTTTCCAAATGGTACTGTAGGGCCTCGTAGAAAAAAGAATAAATGTCACTTGAATTTACTACAACCCTGTTTAGTGTATTTTCCTTTCCACTGGAATTTTTTCCAAAGTTTCCCGACCTCTACTATCTACAGGACTTTGCTAGAGTCATCAATTGACTTATGGTTGTTTGACATAAACAAACACACCTTTAACCTCGCTCTCGGGGTAGATATACGAGTATTTGCAAAATCTGGTGGTAATTAATGTACCTTGTTAATCATCACCCTACGCGATACATGGTGCTGGTGGTGGGTAGGTACGTATGTGTGTAGGTACGAGTGTGTATGCGTGGATGTATGGTAATGCGCGAGGTAATGCGCGTTACATAATAGATTGTTTGTTGTGGTAATGTTTATGTTTAGACAGCTGGCTTAGAATGATTTATGGTAATCTTATTGTTGAGTTGCCGAACGTGATTACAACGAGATTATTACCGGTGGAAATTTCCATTATTACCGTCATCAGCAAGCTGCATTTCATCCCCGAGGGTCTCGTGAGAGATCGGAGGAATTTTTAGTGGAATCAGCACTCGTACCTACCTACATGGAATCGCAAACAAGACGTCAATGATTTTGACAAATGTGTAAATTTCTTGAGGTTGGACACTTAGACAGTTAGAACTGAATTTCAAGTGTAACCACCCCCAAACGTAGCCAATTGCCTATTACCTACTTCTTTACCAATGTGACTTAGTCCTGGTGAACTGCAGAGTCCCGCCAGCTGCTAGTGGAGACGGGGGGTTCGGTTGGATGGATATGGGCGCCACGTGGTTACAAGATTCACCACAGCACCAGATTCGGTCGTCACAATAATCAGTCAGACTGCCTACCTATCACTCCTCAACACAACCACGAATTATCTGACCAGTAATAGGCAGCTACAATTTCCAGATTGTATAGGTGGAACAAGAATTAAAAAAACTATGAAGGTACCCTGGCTACTATTTGGTTTATTATTCGTAAACAAGATTATTGCAATGGTACTAGCAAGCTAGGCGCAGGCGACAAGTAGGAAAGTATTATAAAAAAAAAAAATAAGAAAACGCAATCAAAAATATTTGCACAAAACTCAAGTCACTCGAATTCAAATTCAGACAAGGTAGATTTCAAAAATAAATAGTCGCAGTTACCTCGTTGACCAAGATCCGTCCTTTTCCGGATTTGCTGGAAAAAAAAAACACAGCACAAAATAAAGGGGGTACCTACGTGCGCACGGGTAGTCCTCGTTATGGGCTGTCCCAAATGAGGGTGCTATTACTACGAGTAACTATGACTGGTCAAGCCTCTACCTTATTAAATCTGATTGACCGCAAAAAAAAAAAATGGAATTGAAAGGAAATAATGACACTATTACTTGCCTACTTGCACCACACTAATAATAAGCACTAATATGCACTAATAAGCAGCCAAATTACAAGTCAAACTAATCACTTCTTGTGACTAGAAGCTGAGATAATGCTCGAGCTACACTACTATTAGCTACAATGATTAATATTTACAATGAGACTACACTACTATTCACAAACTTTTCGGCTTCTATCATGAAGGGGCCGACGATGAATAACTATGAAAGAAACAATGATCGCATGCAACTTAACTGACACCCGGGTACCTGGAGTTGATGCTGGTGATGATGGTCCACTGCTTCTACCAAAAAGGGCCCAAAAGAAATTCCCAAATACTGCCCTGGACGTAGGTCAAGCAAGCAGCACCACCGTGAGTACTCGAGACTGAAGCTTCGCAAGCTAAGATGTCGTGCGCCTCTCCAGACGGCCTGTGATTTCCAAATCTTCGCCTTCGGCGGTATCTTGCACCTCGGCGCTCTGCAATTTCCTTCCTCTAAGGCGTCAAGATAACGTCCGACAAATGATGAAAATTCGTGTAATATTCGATTCCGAACGAGAACGAATATCGTAAAACGGAAACCGTAAAATAAAAGCCTAAAACAAATTACAAAAATCTGGCTTACGCCTGATACGAATACGATTGTAGCAACAAAGTACCTGAGATGTTGGGCGGCTTTCGAAAGTGTAGAAGTATGATCGACTTGCCAATTTTGAATCCGACCGAAGTCGTGCGAGTTTTCCTCTTGGAAACTCGCCATAACGTGCCGTGGATAGATCCGGAAAACAACCGTTGAATCCTACTGCCAGAATTTCACAAATTCACTACAACTGCGAGGATTCATGTTTCCACGTGCACTTCTTGGAAAAGTCGACGCTTCTTTTTGCTGCTACTACAAAAGTTTTTCTTTTTGCCTTTCGCGGTGAAGAAATGTCATAAAAACACAGTGCTTTTCTTCTTAAACCTTGGCAGCAGTGGATTTCACTAGACGTCACTACTGTTCGCTGTCAAAACACCGTCAATCATGTCACCGCCAGCTCGACCTGACAGGTAAACAAACCACAAAACCAATAACTACAACGAAACCTAACGAAAATCTGCTTTCAGGACAACCAAACGACGATCCAAGCATAGGCTTCAGAGCTTCAAAAGCCTCGACACCGCTAGAGAACCGAATACATCAGCCCGTCGTAAAAAGTGAGGTTAGAGGCGTAAAATCAAAACAAAACCGTACCGTTTTCTGGCCGTTCACGATCTGCTGCCGGAGTTCCCAGGTAAAAATTGAACGGAAGAAGCCCGCAGCGTTCCACAAAGCGACCACATCCAGCCCACCAGTGAACGGAAGAAATCGGAGGAAACACTTGAGCATGCCATGTGACAAAATGATGTACGCAATAAACCGCTGAAACACATCTCGAAGTAGTATCCTTTCAGATCGTAACAAATCCCCCCTTCCTTCAAGACGATTGGCCCGGATGGGTCAATCCTTGTCAGAAGGGCCTGACTTCAGGTCCTTCGCATGCCACGTTCCCTTAAGGTTTCCATCCTGATCCCTCAGTTCATAGGTCCACGGAGATAGACGTCGATGCACCAAGAACGGTCCAACAAACTTCGGGGCCAATTTCTCTGAAAAGTATTTCGCAGCGTCCGACAATACGTAGTTCTTTCGCCATACTAACTGATTTGGTGGATATTCCTCGTGCCTTCTCCTGAGATTGTATCGATCCGCGCTTTTCTCTGCTGCTATCTCCAGCCTCCGCTTGACGTCACCAAACAACTTCTTGAATGCCTCGCTCCTGCTGATCTCCGATGTCTGAGTGCCATCCACGATTCAGAAGGATGTTAAATGAAAGATGAAGAATAATATTAAAAAAATACTGGGGGGAAACTTGGCCGCAGATACTTCTGACACGGGAACGGAATACAGAACTGACAATATAACAGAAAGTACCTGACTCGCAAAACCAAGGAAACAGCGCAAGAATATTAAGGGGTTTGTCGTGAAGCGACGGGACTAAGCTGTTTTTTAACCCCAGTGATTTTGTAAAAGAGGAGCTCACTACACTCCCCATAAAGTTCACCAAGGGTAAAGCGAACACCGACGGTGGGTCGAAAGGAACTGTTGCATTCCGGTGCCGTAGTTACCTCTCTTTTCGCGCACCGAGACACTAGAGGGCTTTTACCTCTGGCTGTGCAGGCCCTTGCCGTATTCTACTACGTCTGCCCCGGACAAGAGGGCGAGGTTTCCATAATAGTCAAAATTTGGGACGTAACAACACCTTAAAATCAATGACTTAGCAGTAATTTACTGCGAAAATGTAACTGCTGTCTTTAGTATAGCAAAGTTTTTGCTTTCCTCCTTGAAATTTCCTATTTCCGGTGACAATATATCTTTAAGTTTTTTCGCCACGGCTTCTAAGTCCACTTCAACTGTGTAGGGATAAGCAGGATAGTGCAAGCTATCACCACTTTTCTCCATCTGCCTGGCTAAAACCAGTCGAGTCCGCATCTCGTCGACAGTTCCAGGAGCTATTCCCTTCACGGCCAATTCATAAGATAATTCTTCCTTATCCAGACGATATATATCCACACGTCGAGCCATGATGTAAGTATAATGAACAAGACGAACCAAACTCGCTAAACTCACAAAATTCAGCACCCTGCATCACAATAAATTTATTGCGATCCAATAAAATAAAATAGAAAATCACACGAATACCAATTCTCTACTCCACAAAGTCGAGAAAATTTTTTCCCAAACTCAACAAACACAAAAAAAAACAAATTTGAATTTAAAATTCGTCGAAGTTATAACTACAGGTAAGGAAAACACCTAGTCTCAAAAGAAAGTGAATACCCAATGCCTAGCTACCTCTATTGCATTAATTCACGGAAATGTTTACAATTGTTTACACTTGTTTACTTCGTCAGCCTTTGTTTACTTCGCCAGCTTTTGTTTACTTCGCCCCACGTTGGGCGCCAAAAATGTAACCACCCCCAAACGTAGCCAATTGCCTATTACCTACTTCTTTACCAATGTGACTTAGTCCTGGTGAACTGCAGAGTCCCGCCAGCTGCTAGTGGAGACGGGGGGTTCGGTTGGATGGATATGGGCGCCACGTGGTTACAAGATTCACCACAGCACCAGATTCGGTCGTCACAATAATCAGTCAGACTGCCTACCTATCACTCCTCAACACAACCACGAATTATCTGACCAGTAATAGGCAGCTACAATTTCCAGATTGTATAGGTGGAACAAGAATTAAAAAAAACTATGAAGGTACCCTGGCTACTATTTGGTTTATTATTCGTAAACAAGATTATTGCAATGGTACTAGCAAGCTAGGCGCAGGCGACAAGTAGGAAAGTATTATAAAAAAAAAAAATAAGAAAACGCAATCAAAAATATTTGCACAAAACTCAAGTCACTCGAATTCAAATTCAGACAAGGTAGATTTCAAAAATAAATAGTCGCAGTTACCTCGTTGACCAAGATCCGTCCTTTTCCGGATTTGCTGAAAAAAAAAACACAGCACAAAATAAAGGGGGTACCTACGTGCGCACGGGTAGTCCTCGTTATGGGCTGTCCCAAATGAGGGTGCTATTACTACGAGTAACTATGACTGGTCAAGCCTCTACCTTATTAAATCTGATTGACCGCAAAAAAAAATGGAATTGAAAGGAAATAATGACACTATTACTTGCCTACTTGCACTACACTAATAATAAGCACTAATATGCACTAATAAGCAGCCAAATTACAAGTCAAACTAATCACTTCTTGTGACTAGAAGCTGAGATAATGCTCGAGCTACACTACTATTAGCTACAATGATTAATATTTACAATGAGACTACACTACTATTCACAAACTTTTCGGCTTCTATCATGAAGGGGCCGACGATGAATAACTATGAAAGAAACAATGATCGCATGCAACTTAACTGACACCCGGGTACCTGGAGTTGATGCTGGTGATGATGGTCCACTTCTTCTACCAAAAAGGGCCCAAAAGAAATTCCCAAATACTGCCCTGGACGTAGGTCAAGCAAGCAGCACCACCGTGAGTACTCGAGACTGAAGCTTCGCAAGCTAAGATGTCGTGCGCCTCTCCAGACGGCCTGTGATTTCCAAATCTTCGCCTTCGGCGGTATCTTGCACCTCGGCGCTCTGCAATTTCCTTCCTCTAAGGCGTCAAGATAACGTCCGACAAATGATGAAAATTCGTGTAATATTCGATTCCGAACGAGAACGAATATCGTAAAACGGAAACCGTAAAATAAAAGCCTAAAACAAATTACAAAAATCTGGCTTACGCCTGATACGAATACGATTGTAGCAACAAAGTACCTGAGATGTTGGGCGGCTTTCGAAAGTGTAGAAGTATGATCGACTTGCCAATTTTGAATCCGACCGAAGTCGTGCGAGTTTTCCTCTTGGAAACTCGCCATAACGTGCCGTGGATAGATCCGGAAAACAACCGTTGAATCCTACTGCCAGAATTTCACAAATTCACTACAACTGCGAGGATTCATGTTTCCACGTGCACTTCTTGGAAAAGTCGACGCTTCTTTTTGCTGCTACTACAAAAGTTTTTCTTTTTGCCTTTCGCGGTGAAGAAATGTCATAAAAACACAGTGCTTTTCTTCTTAAACCTTGGCAGCAGTGGATTTCACTAGACGTCACTACTGTTCGCTGTCAAAACACCGTCAATCATGTCACCGCCAGCTCGACCTGACAGGTAAACAAACCACAAAACCAATAACTACAACGAAACCTAACGAAAATCTGCTTTCAGGACAACCAAACGACGATCCAAGCATAGGCTTCAGAGCTTCAAAAGCCTCGACACCGCTAGAGAACCGAATACATCAGCCCGTCGTAAAAAGTGAGGTTAGAGGCGTAAAATCAAAACAAAACCGTACCGTTTTCTGGCCGTTCACGATCTGCTGCCGGAGTTCCCAGGTAAAAATTGAACGGAAGAAGCCCGCAGCGTTCCACAAAGCGACCACATCCAGCCCACCAGTGAACGGAAGAAATCGGAGGAAACACTTGAGCATGCCATGTGACAAAATGATGTACGCAATAAACCGCTGAAACACATCTCGAAGTAGTATCCTTTCAGATCGTAACACAAGTTCGACTTGCAACCGATACAAAGTTGCACTCTTCAAAACGTCAAGTTTTGATTTCGACTGATAGGTATCACCACTGAATAACTTCAATTCTTAATAAACAAATGCGGGAAAGGTCTTTAGGTATCTACTCATCATCCACTCATTTTCATCCTCCATTTGCCATGTTCCATGTATTTGTTCCAAGTTTAGGCCCAAAAGAAGGTTGCAAATTGACGCGAAAGTTTCAACTTTTTTTGACATTTGGTTTAACGACGTAACTTTGCATCGCGGTTGGATAATAATTGAGTAAAGTAGTTACTGAACCGAATTAGGAGCCCCTCTTTACGCAGGGTAGCGAATTTCTGTATTTAAAACGTGGGACAGACACATATGAGAAGGGAGGGAGGGGTTGAAGAAGGACACCGCAGACAAAAATTTGAACCAAATTTCCAGGAGACTTACAACAAGAAATACGTTGTACAATATTATGATATCTAAACTTATCATATTATACCCTTACCAAAAAAAAAGTTCGAACATGAAGTTTTCTTGAACGGGGAAAACTTGCTCTCAAACCAAATATTAAAAAAATGCCGTTAGGAGATGTAAGGATTAGAGATTAGAGATCCAAGATTTGATTCCGTCCCGAGCAGTACTGTTTCTATTTAAAATTGGGAATATACTCAATCATCGATGTTCGAACATTTATAGTGGTTAGGGCTCGTACTTGCGAATGAAATGGATTCGACTGAAAATACTTCTAGTCATCAACAAGATCACGTACATGACAACTTGACGCGGGACAACTTGACGCCAGGAATTTTAAAGCGGCCGACTTGACGCCGGGACAACTTGACGCCAGGACAACTTGACGCGGGACAACTTGACTCCAGGACAACTTGACGCCAGGAATTTTAAAGTAGCCGATAGCCGACGTTAGTGTCGGGACAAATCAACACCAGTAGGAACTATAGGACCCCGAGCATTACATAAAGGCTCAAAGGTGCTTATTACTAAAGTTACGAAAGCAAGGGGGCCCGATAAACTTTCGAATACCAAACAAAGGCACAAGAGTGCTTACTAAAAGTAAATGGAAAGAATGCAAGAGAGCTCAGCGGGGGTTCAAACATCATATATTATTGAAGACACAATGGGGTCCAGTGGGACTATGAACAACACATGAAAGCAAAAGGGAGCTTTTTCGGCATATGAGGACACAAGCGGACCAAGTAGGGCTTTGAATACCAGACGAAAACACAAGTGTGCTTTCGATTGCTTGAAAGCTCCCTAAAACACGTAAAATTGCAAGGGGGCTCATCAGGACTCCAAAAGACATTGGAGGCACACGGGGGCTCAGTAGTGCTTTGGATCACACAAGAAGACAAAAGAGGCTTACGGGAATTCTAAACACGTAAAAAAACATGGGGAGACTCACCAGGTCTCCAAACGGTACTTGAGGTTGAGGACACACGGGGGAACCAAATGTTACACGAAGACACAAAGGTGTTTACGAGGGTGTTTACTAAAGCTTCGAAAGCGACGGAAAAATGTAAGGGGACTCAGCAGGGCTTTAATCGACATTGAAGAAACAAGAGGGCCAATAGGGCTTTAAGAATAAAAGAAGGCACAAGGAACTGAAATTCTGGAGGGGCGAAAAATCATGAGGGACTTGAAACAAGAGTGTTCAATTGGGCTCTGAATAAGGGTGCTCACAACGCCATATGGAGACATAAAGGGTAGATACTATGATTCCGAAAGCAACATGAACACTCAAGGGGGCTCATCAGGGCTCAAAACGACATATAAATACACAAAAGAATCTACTGGAATTTCGAATTGACACAGCAAGACAAAATGAGAGCTGCTTGAGCTCCAAAACATAGTAAGACATGAGGGGGCTCCTCAGAACTCAGATCACCTCAAGTAAACACAAGAGGGTTCATCGGGGCTCCGATTGACAAAGAAGAACTCAAGAACTATAAAATCTGAGAAAATAGATTGTGGCTCAATAGAGTTCCAAAAGCAACATGAAGACACAATAAGGGGGCTAGTCAAGGCTTGAAGCGACACATCATATTGTCCACGCGTCAGGTTGTGCGGGCGTCAAGTTGTCCCGCGTCAGGGTGTCCGGCGTCAAGCTGTCTTGCTTCGACCAACTTGACGCCGGGACAACTTGACGCCGGACGATTTGCGCCAGGAATTTTGTAAGAACAGAGTAAGGAAACATTCGAAGAAAATGACAAAACGGGACTCATCGGTAGTCGAAACAACACATAAAGACACAAGGGGGTTTACTGGGGCTCCGAATTACTCAGCAGAACACAAATGAGGGCCTCTAGATCTCCAAAACACAAGAAGACATGGGCGGGCACGCTTAGACTTCCGAAAACCTTAAGAAAACATCAAAGGGTTCATTGGGGGCTCGAAACGACACAAAAGGACACAATGGGGGCCAATGAGGCTTCAAAAGTGAAAAAGATACAAAGGGGCTCGATAGTGTTCCGAAACTGCCAAGAAAATACAAAGGGGTCATTTGGACACAATACGGTACCTAAAGACAGAAGGGGGGCTCCGATTGACACAGCAAGACATAATGGGTCGCTAGAACTCTAAAACATGAGAAAAGTGAGCATGAGGGGGCTCGCGTTTTCCGAAAACAACAGAAAACATGAGGGGGCTCCTCGTCAAAATGACACACAAAAGACACAAAAAGGCCTATTGAAGCTCCGATTGACAAAGAAAGGTATAATGGGGGCGCCCGGGAGGGCGCCATATAGAACTAGAAACACAAGAAGATACAAGGGGGTTCATCAAGGGCCTCACACAACACCACATGAAGGCACAAGGGGGATTATCAGGTTTCAAAACGACAAATACAGACAAAGGGGGTCCGTTGCGTTTCCGACAAACGTAGCAAGACACAACAAAGGCCGCTAGGATTCCACGACATGAAAAGACAAAATGGAGCTTATTGCGGGGCTGGAAGCATCACCATAGACACATGGCCCAGATTGACCCAGCAAGAAAGAATGGGGGCCGGCAGGGTTCCAAAAGGCTCGATAGAATTTAGAGCTCTACATGGAAACCCAAGAAGGTCATCGAGGGGGTTATCAGGGTTCTTGAAAACACTATGGAAAACAAAAATTGGCTCCAGTAAAGTACCGAAGACACAAGTAGGGGGCTCATCAGGGCTTGAAATGACACATAAAGTCGCATGGGGGCTGTGACTTCGAGTTATACAAACTGAGGTCATTGGGACTCAAAAACATAAGACACAAGAAGGGCATAAGGGGCTTGCTAGTTCCGAAAAACCACAGGAAAACACAAGGGGGCCAGTTGGGGGACAAAAAGACAAACTGGCCAACGAGAGTCCCAAAATTATAATAACTCCTAGCGCAAGTTGTTCTGGCGTCAAGTTGTCCCGCGTCAAGTTGTCCTGGCGTCAAGTTGTCCCGCGGCAAGTTGTCCCGCGTCAAGTTGGCCGGCGTCAAGTTGGCCGGCGTCAAGTCGGCGGCGTCGAGTTGTCCTGCTTCGACAAGATCAATATAGAGTTTTTTTCTGGCAATTCACAAAAAATAATTATATTCATTGCTTAGAAAGATTCGTAGATGAAAAGAATTTTTTTTTTTTTTTTTCAAAGATTTAGTAACGGTGAAAAAATAGTGATGACACTCTGATAGTTTTTTGAGTTTTCAATTCAACAGTGCTGTTTGTTTAGTTTTTAGTATATTTGTGACGTCACAAATATATTTTCAAAACAAGCATTGCGGGCGGAATTTTGGGGGTTCAGGAAAAAGAAAAGGCTCAATCGTAACAACTAGTCCAAACTCACCAGGTCTCACTCCATGTTCATCGAGGTTATACACAGCAATCTTCCTGGGGCCCTTTCCGGTGTTTTATCTTGGTCATCAATTTGTGGGCTCCAACTCAAATCTCAAGGAAGGATCAAAACGCAGCATCGATGGCCTTCAACTCAGCTTCCACAGTAGGATCAAAACACTCAGCATCGACGGGCTCAAACTCAGCTCTCGGAGGAGAATCAAAAGGCAGCATCAATAGATCGTGACATGCTCAGGTGCAATGGGTGAAACGGCTAAGAGCTCCGTCAATGTGCCACTAAGCACCAAGCCATTCGGAATAGAGCTGCTCACATCCAGCACAGCAGCGAACGTAGTATACTGTACTCGATCATGCAATTTTAACTGTTGCGTCGAAATCAAATGATGCGCACAGCTCGGACGATATCATGGGGTGTAAGAGTAAAGATGCGAAATCCCAAAATCATGTTATAACAGCTGGCTTTCTTCTTACGTGTGAATTATTTGTTGCTAACGCATCACTTGACTTAGTATACACATCTGATTTAACTTCACGTATTGATTTTTTCCCAATTGTTTTTGAGGCGCGTAATGCGGTAGGCTTCGCTTTCTTTATCGCAAATCACTATTTGATTGCGTTTGTGTACGACTTCGAAAGCTGTTGTATTCTGCCACAAGAAGAAACTTGTAGGTCCTTCGTACATGCAAAT
This sequence comes from Anaspis maculata, assembly GCA_949128115.1. Taxonomy (NCBI): domain Eukaryota; kingdom Metazoa; phylum Arthropoda; class Insecta; order Coleoptera; family Scraptiidae; genus Anaspis; species Anaspis maculata. The sequence continues at coordinate 41,034,411 of OX421965.1, forward strand.
GCGCTCAATTAGTGATGCCGTAGGTTGGTGTAGGTCAGGGCGCGTTGCCATGGCAACCATGGATGCAAACCGGAATGGAAGTGGACGTTCACATTTCCAGGTAAAAATCACCCTTTCCTCAGCGAAACACCGTGCAAGGAGGATCAAGCGCAGTTTGAAAGTCCGGTCAACGTCAACTGTCATTTCGGGTTAGTATCCATGTAGCCATGGCAACGGCACCCTGACCTACTCCAACCTTCGTCACTCCAATTCAGCGTATGGTGTTGAATTGGAGTGATTAGGGGATGTTCTCTATAGGATGCTTACCGAAGCAAGAAGAGCTGAGGCTCACAGAACAATTAACATCAATCACGTCTTGTTTATCACTCTTGATCAGTGATCTGATCACTATCTATATGAAACAGACTTTGAGTTAGATAATGAATTTTCGTCAGATATACTTGCTCATCTTATAGCTTTATTATTTTATACGGGGTGTTTATAAGAATCTGTGATTGCGGCAGGCATGGGTCAGGCGGAAAAATGCAGTAACAGGCGCAATTGTAGTGATCGAAAGCGGAATCCAAAGGCGATGCGATCACAGTCATTTTTAAACACCCGGTACTAGTACTACACAATTTCTTGAACAATCCACTGAATAATCTGTCTATTCAACAATCAAGTGATTGTTTCTGACACTATTTTGGCAGATTGTTCATGAAATTGAACAAGAAATTGTGTAGTGTAATACAGCTATTACCTATACAATTATATGTACGTACCTGAATACGTTGTACATTTTCTGGCGCTAAATTCCTCTCTGTCTAAATACATGGAGTTAATGCACTCAGAGATTAATACCCTCTGTCCATTTAGTGGGAGAAAAATTCCATTGTCTACTTCATGACCACACAAATACTACAAAAACGCCTACACAAACTGGAACAGGGCCCCCATCTTTTGAAAAAAATGGCGTAATTTTAATAGGTAATTCCTCTGACAAATACGGAATAACGAAACACAAAGGCTTCCCTCATACTTATGTGTCTGGTGGATATGTGTGTGTTTTGTGTGTGTATGGCTAGCTAGTATGAATTTCGTAGAGGAAAAACAATGCCGTGCAGTTAACATTATTATATGGGGTGGCGCCGGTCGTAACGATAAATAAACATGAAAAACGCAAGCAAAAAATGCCACTGCCGCCTATAGCAGTAGACGCTAACACCCGCTGACAGTGCCCGGTAGAAATTGAAATTTATCCTCACGGCCGTTTGGGTCTACTCACGTCTTTGCATGGGTTCATTGTTGTCATCGTGGTCGGGAACGGTGCTTAAATTGATCAATTATGCATAACTAAAGATGAGCTGGGACACTTTCTCGTTGGTTTCTTAATTATATGAGATAATTTGCTTCCACAAACAAGCCCCTGCTGAATTGACAAATAAGTGAATGTGAGAAAATCTGATGTCAGTCTTAACACCGAGTCTCAAATCCCAAAATTGGGTCAAGATTGCGATAATATGATTCGTAGTCCGGAGGTAAGTGACATGAGCTGTTCGTTTTGTGATCAGCTTATGTTTGGTACGAGTGATCAGTGGCGGGCTCGTGAGTTTTTTGCAAGGAAGGCTCAAGTTAATAACAAATTCGCGAGCTGAGAACTATGATGTTCTATCTGCACTTCTTGTAGAAAATGTTTTTCGAACTTCGAACCAGTAAAACATGGACAAAATGTTTCCTGATATAAACAATATTAGATCAGAAACTAGAGAAAGAGGCTTTTATTCCTTCCCCGTTTCTGATCTAATTGTTCAAATCATGAAACATTTCATCCATGTTTTGTTGGTTCGAAGTTCGAGAAACATTTTTTACAAAGAGTGCAGATAGAACAGTTCTCAGTTCGCGAAATGACGAAACTCGAGACAAAAACCATTTTGTCGTATCCGTATCACAACCATATGGAGTTTTAGCATTTACTGTTTTGTCAAAATTACGTGTGAGTTGATGCACCACGAATTTATTCTTACGGGTCCGATTTGCTTTAAATTCAGTAAATCAATGCTATAATCGGACGTCCGTTGTTTTTTTGCATTTATTTCTTCTTGTAGGCTTATGACCTGAATGTAACTTTTTTAGATCAGCTATCTTCATGTTTGCAAACTGTTGACTAATCGAAGAATACATAAATAATTATATCGATTATTACATACAACGCCCTTGATTATTAGACCTACAAGGATAATATTCACTTATCTAAATCCCACTGTCAATAGCAACGGAATAAGATTCATGTAAACAACAAAATCTGACAGCTGTCACTTCGAACTTCTTTTATGTAATAATCTTCAAAATATCACTCGTGCTCGAGATTTTCCCAGATAATTTTGGCCAGGCGTTTCCCTCGAGCTGATTGTCTCTGGATAAATGCCCTCCTCCTACGGAGTCGGGCATTTATCCATTTATCCTCCTACGGAGTCGGGCATTTATCGCTACAATCAGCACTCGCGATCGCCTGACCCAAATTATCGTGAAAATCTAAGCACTTGTGATATTACTGTTGATTATTTCTATCGGCTGGGGGCTCGAGAAACGGAGCCCATATCTGCAGTATAGAGCGGGAGCCGCGTCTCGCGTTGCCATGGTTACGGCACATGTTTTGCGCGGGTGCACCCCGGCATCACCGCATCGGCGGTGGGCGCCGAATGCGGAGCCCAAGGCGAACTTCTTCGACCGTGCGATCGCTTAGAATTATTTTCTTAAAATATTAATTGACTAATGACTGAACGTTTTTGCACTGAACCAAATCTTGGGAATAAGTATAATTAGTAAAATGCATTCCATGTCTTCCTACCGATAAAAATCTCTTGCCGCCTTTAGCATTGGGGGGGCGCCGCCCTTGAGCCCTCCCTCACCAGCCGCCACTGCGAGTGATCTTCATCGCTATATGCTGAATTTTGGCTAGGGTAGCCTAGCTCTTTTGACAATTGAAATTGCAGGAACTCCTACAAATCATCTTTAAATATCGCTACATTTCTTAAAAGCTGCTCATTTGGCTCTGCTGCGGTTGTAGTTTGCCACCATTTCCCAGTCGGGCGCTACGAATTTTTTGAGGTTTTTCTGGCCGTTACCACCTCTGGGTTTCGACCAGGACAGCACGCGTTTGATGTTGGACTTGGCTCAGTTTAACACTTGGTGGCAGTTGGACAATTGGACATCACGTCCACAATGTCAAACTGTAAAATTTTCCCGGCCGACTAATGGTGCGATTCTCTGAAAAATTACATTCCATAAAGGCTCTGTTACGTTGTTATTACCTAGGCAACAGCCAATGGCTGACACGAATTCTTACATAACAGAGCGTTTATGGAATGTTATTTTTTACAGAATAGCATCATAAAATCACGGTAGGAGTAGGAGTATACGTGCTATAGAAGCTCTTGAAAAGAATGTCGAAACCAGAAAAAATGGGAATTTAATGGCACCGGGAGTATTTCTGGCGGTACCATCCATCAAGCTGTCTCAGTTACAAGGTTACAGTTACAATGTTTTGCAGAATGTCCGTGGACACGATTGACGTTTATATGGGTGACAGCGATAGATTTTGTAGGAAACGTCGCAGTGTGAATAGTGTGATGAACAGGTGAACTGATGACTTCAGTGGGTTGGTTATCTATGCTGGCGTATGTTTTACCTCCAGATCTGAGAAGACTTGAAAAAGGAATAGGAAGAAATGTTGCCGTCAGTGCCGCCGAGAGGGTGGTTCAGGAGGTGATATATCATCGGGGCCCGAAGCCCCGTGGGGAGCCCGTGAGCGTGAGTCAATTTTCTTGTTCTAGCTCTACTAACAAAAGAAAAAGTGAAAAATATTGAAAAACCCAAAAACAAAAACCTGATTGGATGTACGACGAGTACCGATACACACGTGTGTCTTCACTGATAACGATTTTTCGAGTAAATCACCGTCCAAAAATCAGTTTCTTCAACCGAAACAGCAAAAGGGCGATCCACGGGACCGCCTGGACCAGCTTGGTGAGCTCGCAAATCCCAAATCAGTCACCTCACAGCAATACGTTCCATAACAATAACAAACATCACATTTCATTTAATTCCCTTATCACCACAGAACCATAAGAAACCTACCGCTCACAAAAACCATCAACAGGCGCTTGGCGCTGCCACACCCTAATCAATCCTACGACAAAAATGCAATCATTTACTTTTCCAAAGGTAAAACCATAAAACATCACCTGAATAAACCCATATAACAATGAATCTCCCACCATCAAATTCACCACAAAGACCAAACCAACCAGTTTCATATGCAAATGCCGCTAGATCAAAACCTCAGCCTAATCTCCCAAAAAGAGACCAAGCTATTGTCCTCGACATATCCAACGACGAACTTCGTCTCACAGACTACGTTACGGCAGTCGGGAGCATAACCGGACCAAAGAATATCATCTCAGCTTCACGAATTTCAAACAACAGAATATGCATCTACCTAACTAACACTAAACTAGTAGAAGAACTTGTCTCCCAACAACAAACACTATATATTCAAGATAAAACATTCAAAATTCGCAAACTCGTAACACCTGCTAAAAGACTGATAATCTCGAATGTGCACAGCGCAATACCACATGAACTAATCGAGACTGCTATTCGTAATAAAGGGTTCAGACCAGTTTCCCCAATAACGACCTTACGAGCCGGAATCCAAGGAGACGAATACAATCACGTAGAGAGTTTTCGCCGCCAAGTGTTTATTGCCCCACCAGAAGACGACTTAGAACTACCCTCATCCATACTTATGTCATTCGAAGAAACCACCTTCAGAATTTTCTTATGTTTCGATGAACTTACTTGTTTTCTCTGCAAAACCCCAGGACATGTAGCCAGCAAATGCCCTCACCCACCTTTAATAGAATCTGAGAGACAATCATCCAGGCGCTCATCAACTGACTCAATTGCACAATCAGCAACCAACGATGAAACTGACGACATTGAAGAAATATCAGATGACGAAATACCCCTATCTCACACAATCACTACAGAAGCCACAGTACACAAACCCCAAAACCAACCTAGTACAGCACAAAAGCGCCAAGCACCGACGAATTCCGAAATTTCCTCAGACATCTCCAGCACCGAAGACATAAACCAAACAGCGCAATCATCTCAAACCAAAGTAACAGACCCTTTTAGACAACCCAATCTACCACCAAAACCAAACAAGAACTCAACACAAACACACAAAAAACCAAAAATCGGCAAATCAAGAGAGACAAGTCCAAACCGAGATCAAATCCTTAAAAAATCTTCATCCACGGAATCGATAACAACCAATATTGACGATATACTTGAACCAATCAGAAATGAAATCAAAATGAACCCAAAAAAATACACCATCTCTTATGACAACTTCAAGAGCTTTATCGAAAACGCCATACAAAGCAAGAACATCACCTCGGAAGCATTAAGATACACTGACAACATCGATCTATTACTGAATATGATAGACGACACCTACGACAAACTAACCAGCAGATCAATGAAGAACCGCTTCACAAGAATCAAAAATAAAATCAAGAGCCAATCTTTTGACACACAACCAAAGCCAACCCAATCAGACACAGAAGAAAACCAACCATAAAATTCAAAGTACTACAATGGAACTGTAACGGGTTTATTACCCGATACGAATACTTACAAAAACTCCTTCGAGACCACGACCCTGACATCTTAGCCATACAGGAAACACACTTCAAACCCAACAAAACATTCAACCTTCGCAACTACGAAATTTTCCGCCTAGATCGAAGAAACGAAGAGCACGCAAGCGGAGGTGTTGCCATCCTCGTTCACAATAGAAACACAGCAGAAGAAGTACCCCTTATCACGAACATGGAAGCCGTAGCAGTCAAAATTACTAATAAAAACCACCTCACAATTTGCAACATCTACATCGCCCCCAATAAAAAATTCAAAGATGAAGACATACGACACATAATTGAACAACTACAACAACCGTTCATACTAACAGGAGACTTTAATGCACACAACATTCTCTGGGGCTCAGAGCACACCGATACCAGAGGCCGCATCATAGAAAAAGTAACAAATGACGACAACATCATCCTCCTCAACAACACCCAACCAACCCATTTCTGCTCTGCTTCTGGGAAATTAACAAACATTGATTTGACATTTTCGGACCCCGTAACAGCAGCAAACTTTATCTGGGACCCCTTGCCCGATCTCTACGGTTCCGATCACTTCCCAATTGAAATCAAAACACAACTCGATCACCACCCAATGACCAACAACACAACTCCAAAATGGAACCTTAAAAAAGCCAACTGGTCGATGTTTCAAGAACTTTTGAAATTCCAAAACCATGATGAACCCTCTCCATCTACCAATATAGACATACTGATTGACGAATTCACCACACTTATCACTACAGCAGCAGAAGCAAGCATCCCAAAACACAAACCAATAACCAAAACAAAACCCGTACCTTGGTGGAACATGGAATGCGAGAACACCATCAAAGAAAAGAAAAAAGCGTTCAACAAATTCAAAAAACACTCGACACTCGAAAATCTAATTGAATTCAAAAAAAGAAGAGCAGTCGCACAAAGAACCATCAAAGAAAGCAAAAGAAAATCCTGGCAAGATTACGTATCTTCTATTAGCAGCTCTACACCACTCACTGAGGTCTGGAGTAAAATCAAGAGAGTAAGAGGCTCCCACCACTACCACACAATTTCAGCACTAGAAACAAACGGAATCACAGTCACAGACCACCAAGACATTGCAAATACCATGGGGAAGACCTTCGAAGACACATTCAGTGACAACCAGTACACTCCTGAATTTCTACACCACAAAAACTTGACAGAAACAGAAGCCCTAGAAATGAATGACAACAACATCAACGACTCAATCAACAACCCTTTCTCCCTTTGGGAACTCCAGTCTGCTTTAAACTCTTGCAAAAACACCAGTCCTGGTCCAGACAACATACCCTTCCAGCTAATAAAAAACCTTCCTTCAGAAACTCAGCACTACCTCCTCAAGCTATACAACCTCATCTGGACACACCACGTCTTCCCAGAATCATGGAAAAAAGCAACCATCACTCCAATCTTGAAACCTGGAAAAAAGAAAACAGACCCAGCAAACTACAGACCAATTGCCCTCACCTCCTGCATATGCAAAACCCTAGAAAAGATGATAAACAAACGACTGCTATGGTACCTCGAAGACAAACAACTTATCTCTGCGGCTCAAAGTGGCTTCAGACAGCACCGCAGCACAACAGACCAACTAGTCAATCTACAAACCGAAATCATAAACGCATTTGAAGAAAAACAACACCTGACAGCAATCTTTTTCGACCTACAAAAAGCCTATGATACTACTTGGAAATATAACATCTTGAAAACCATGAAAAGCTACGGTCTAAACGGAAACATCATATACTATGTGGAAAACTTTCTAACCGACAGATCTTTTAAAGTGAAGCTAAACGGAATCTTATCTACAACTTTCCAACAAAAAAATGGCGTACCCCAAGGGGCAGTCCTAAGCACTACACTTTTCCTTATAGCTATAGACAGCGTCACAAAACAAATTCAACCACCCATAATGACATCTCTCTACGTTGACGATCTTTGCATCTACTACAGGGGAAAAAATGAAAAAACTACACAAGATTTACTTCAAAAAACACTTACAAAATTGGAAGATTGGTCTACACATACAGGATTCCGCTTTTCACCAGAAAAAACTAAATGTATAAGATTCGACAGACTGAACAACTACACACCCCCAGACCTATTTTTACATGGGACAAAAATCCCCACCGTCCAAGAAGTAAAATTCTTAGGAGTAACGTTCGACAGAAGACTAACATGGAAATCGCACATCTCTCAACTGAAGAATGAATGCTCGAAAAGGCTTAATATAATGAAAACTCTCTCAAACCTTGACTGGGGTAGCGACAGAAGCACTTTGATAGTCCTTTACAAATCACTCATCCTATCTAAAATCAACTACAGCAGTATAGTGTACGGATCAGCAAAACCAAAGATCCTACAGTCATTGAACAGCACTCAAAACTCAGCCTTTCGACTTGCTACCGGAGCCTTCAGAACAAGTCCAATCAACCGACTACAAAGCCTGGTGAACGAGCCCCCACTTGACATCGTGAGAAGCAAAACGTTACTCATTTATGCACACAAAGTCCACTGCGATAAGAGGCACCCAGCGTATAAGTCTTTCTACCCAATCTCGGCAAAACCCTCCCAAATAAAAAACTGCCCCCCGTCACTAGACACCCAACTCCACAGGTCTTTAATCGAATACCAGTTACAAATCCCAAACATAACACCATACCCAAAACATCCACATGCCCCCTGGACAACACCTCAACCCACTATAAACCTTGAGCTCACCAAATTTACCAAAGAAGACACACACCCACAAATACTCAAACAAGAAGCCACAGAAGTTCTACACAAATACGCAGACTACAAGGAAACCTATACCGATGCCTCCAAGAGTGACGAATCCGTTGGATCAGCATTCGTTACCTATAATCACAAATCAGGAAACAAACTCTCACCATCCAACAGCATATACACAGGAGAACTGTTCGCGATCCTCCAAGCTCTAAAATACATATCAACCTCAGAAGACCAACTACACATCATAATCTCAGACTCCCTCAGCTCAATGCATGGCATCCAACAACCCTACAGCAGAAACACCATCATCAATAGAATCCACAAGAAACTGTACCACCTGAGCGAACAAGGGAAGTCAATACAATTCTTATGGGTCCCATCCCATGTTGGAATCGAAGGCAACGAGGAAGCGGATCAAGAAGCAAACACCAGCGCCTCCACGGGAACCCTCCATCTTATCACAACTCTCGAAGACACCATAAACTTAATCAAAAAGAATGTAGCAACCAAGTGGAACTCCACCAAAATACCAATCACTACCACAGTTTTATCTAATCGAAGGCATGACGTCATACAAAACCGATTGAGAATAGGTCATACCCGCCTCACACACTCGTTTCTGATGGAAAAAACAGAACCACCAGTCTGCGAACTCTGCAACACCAGAACGACCGTACAACACATTCTAACAGATTGTTTGAAGTATCAACGAGAACGAGAAAAAGCCCACCTACCAGGACCAACAGAAGATATTTTTGCAGACCCTAACAAAATCATAGAATTTGTCAAATTATCTAAATTAGAAACACTCATTTAACATGTATTATATTATACAATTATCATAGAATACGACTAGCACAGTACCAAGGTACTAATAATCCAGGTGATTGATGTATCTTTAAAAATCAATTTAAAAAAAAAAAAAAAAACCTGATTATTTTACTGCTTGTCTGAAATAGCAGAGTTCATTTCCAAAAATTTCAGAAATTTGAGGAAATTTTGTTTAGAGTTGAGCAAGAAGCTCAATTTTTGTTTATTTTTGTCGTTCTTCTTGCTTTAATTGAAGAAAATACGTAATGTTAGTATCATTATTATTATTATTTTAAAAAAAATCAAGAAGGGGGGGGGGCGTAAATGACATCCATCATCGGGGCCCGGCGAAGCTCTCGGTGCGGCCCTGGTTGCCGTAACTCTATTTTATATGGATATTAGAGCCATAATAAAGATTACTGGTATCAAATTGTGACACTGTCAAACTTGAGTTATCAAACAGCAGTGCAACCAACTCACAGCCGACTAAAATCACCGTAGTAGTGAACGTACTATGTATTATGTTGTGTGACGCCAAACTGTCACTTGTGTTGTGACTCTTGCCTGTCGGATACATTTTGATGTCACTTGACAGGCAGCGCCACCTAGAGGGACCGCATAGGAAAAGTGGCTCGGTTTGACTGACCGTCATGCCAACCGACTAACTGCCTTATTCGTATTCAGTTGGGATTCTGGCAATAACGATAATGTTAAACCGGTGGCCAATTATTGAATCACTGCCCCTGCGAAACACAGCTAACCGAAGCACAAACAGTGTGGAAATAACTGCGTCGATCGTCATAATGTTGACGTATCTTATTGTACCCAATTTACATATATAGGAACATTTGGCATAAACTGATAGATTATGGTTGAACCAATGCGGGCTTGGGAATTACTGACACATTAGTGATGGATTATTCGTATTATCTCATCGCCTGCACATTCTGATCGCGGTGGTCTCTGTCTTCCTCCCATGATCCTCTCGTCTCTTCTCCTATAGGTACCCGTACGCCTCGGCATGACGAGTGTATAGTATGCGAGTGTGTGTGATTTGTAATTTGCAATTAACTACATCCACTGTCGAATTGTTTGCCTTTACAATTTAAATTAACCGAATTATCTGTGTGCCGCAGAAATATTAATTATCCCGTCGCCCGACGCGATCCGCGGGCCCATCATGAACGCCCATTTTGTCTTTATTGCCATCATTAGTTAGCAAATCGGAATCATTATTGTCTAGCTCTACGGCTCTTTGCAGAGAGCAGGCTGGCAGGCAAGCACATCAACGATTTGTTGAAATCCAGAATATTGTAAATTATGTTTGTTGCAAATGTTCCGGGTGTGCTTCACTTAATTTAGGTAATGGTGAGTACATGCGTATATAGTCAGTTCAGAGGCTTTTTTATTGGAATGAGCTGTTCGTGCATATGGTACGATGCTAAATTGATGCTAAGCTAGATGAGCTATGTATAATGCGACAGTTGTCACCGTCATCGCGACGTGATGTACGCCTAAGTGAAAAGTTCCGAAAGTAGATACGCAACGAAAACAGGAAAACTTCAGCTTCCTTGAAGTGACAATTGAGGTCTCCAATTTTCCGTTGTCTCTCTTTACTGTGACGTCATGCGTATAAGATACGGTTAATCGAGGTCATTGGGCGCTTCCCAATAAGGCGTATAAGGGCACAATTCGACACATATAAACACAATTTGACACAGCTAGCGTTCCAATAGCAGTAGTAGCACCACATGTCGACACAATCGAAACATTGGCGAGGCTGAGTTTAGAATTGAGCTGGCAAGTGCACTTTGACATTGTGTATCCGTCTTGTCGCAGTTATTGGAAAGCGTCCTATGTTTCTTGAGATATGACATTTCGTTTCTGACAATGGGAAATTTTTCGAATCTGACAAGCGCTCTGTCGTGTATTTATTTGATTTCAGCATGGATTCCATGATTTCACTTGTTCTTACCCTCGTTCTTACCAATAAGTGTGTTATATGTAGTGGAAAACTGAGAAGACTTACAGAAATGGTTCAAGGGTGTTGTGTCGCTCTATGCGAGTGCGAGAATAAGACGAATACACCCGGCATCACCATGCACCGGTTCAGGAAAGACCCAAACTTGATGGAAGTGTGGCTGCACCAGCACCACCAGGGATCACGCTGCACCAGACACGTGCATCTTACTACGAAAAAACTCTATTACTTCGTCCATTAAAAACTCCCTTATGAGCTCTAGTGACTTTCCCCACATGATAATGGGAACAGTATAGCTAACCGATTCAAAATTCCCTCAAAAGTCAGAAACGAAACGTCCAAACGTCATAAACGTCAAAACGTCAAAGGTGACCTCGAAAAACCATGTACTTTCTATCTCCTAAAATTGGAAAGGTCAATTTGCTGCAGGCGATAAGGGACGTCATCTGTACCTACTGGTTGGTGGCTCTTCAATAATTCTGTTAGGTTGGTGGCGGCCACTGTGCCACTGTAGAAAAGGATGCAAAGTGCGGAAGTAGTACTCACTAAATAAAATGGAATGAAAATGCCCACTGCCTATTGGCGCCAGTCAAGTGGAGAATACTTTCTTAGATGGACATTAATTTATGGATGTACGAGGCAAGGTACAAGCATGAGTGCACTGTACTGCGGTGGAAGATTGTTTTAGCATGAAACTTGTCAATTTCCAGTATGTATTTCTTTCTTTATATGTACCTGATTTCTGTTAAGTATAAGCTAGATTAGGTAGCACTCATCAGTCTTCACCACATAGTGACGAGCGTCAGATGATGGGGCCTCTGAGCACTGGGTATTTTCATCCAATTTTGTTGAATACTAGAATACTGAGTGACCGCCACTAACCTAAGTAACAGCATATTAAGCAAAGAGCCAATACAACCATCCAACCAATCGAGACAAGGAAGAAGGGGGAGATAAAAACTCACCCTAAACTAATCGCTGAGAGAACTTAACGACGGCTGGTTGAAATTTGTGAAAACCAGACGTCGGATTTTGACAGAGTATTTTTTTTAATTTTCGCAAACGAACCGCAATGCAAGTTGACGATGGGAAATTTCCTAAATTTTTGCTGAATTCAAGGAGATCTTTCAAAAATTCATAATTCATCCCAATTTTTTCCAAGGAATCGTCATTTTAAATAATTCGTCCGAGATTTCTTGATACCTTTTTGCGGCAAAAACTCGGCTTTTCGGGCAGAATTTCGAAAAATTCAGTATGAAATGCCGACCAGGGGGTTTCGGGGACCCACTGTCGTCTGGTGCGGGCCATTCGGCGTGGCTTTTCTTGAAATTTTGCCGAAAAATGTTGAAAAATCGAAACACGGCCCGGCCATCTGACAGGAACGTCAATTGACGCTCTCGGTTTTGGGAAACTCAACACTTCGAGGCATTTGAACAGTGCTTTTGGAATGATATTGCCCATATCAGCGTGCAAAATTGAACAATGGTTTCGAGGAGACTTTAAGGCGTCCATCAGACACCAAAAACCAAAAAATTCTAAAATCCGACGGCACTTTGATGAAATTTCGCAGGCCGGCTCCGGTGTTGACGGGGTAATTTCACCGATACAGGCGAGTCGGGTGAACCAAAAGGCTACAGGGGAAGGTACTCACAGTTTTCACACTGGGGGCCGATTTTTAAAGGTTCCACATTTCGAGGAAGGAGCTTTTCTCGTTGTCCATAACACTTTCCGTGGCGAGTTGCACAACTATCTGGCCGCGACTTGTTTTGTGGAGAATCCGTGTTGATTCCAGGGGACTTGTGGCTGCACTTCCAGAAAGAATTCATGTTTTGATTGGCATGCTTATTTCGGACCTTTTATTGTCCAATTTTTCAAAATTTGACTCATAATACAAGTTTCGTTGCTGGCGCTGCACTTGTGAAATTGGCCAATGTCAATTGTCACATTTGTCTCAGCAGTCATATTGGGCGATTTTTGGCGAGCGCTCAAGCAAGCACATTTTCGCGGGTGCTTTTGGTTCTTGGTTACGTTACGTTGCAGTTTGCAATGATTTTGACAGTTATGGACATTTTCGCGAGTAAATCTAATGACGAATGCTGCGGAAATCGCGCCATGTTGCTCCGAATATTGAACTTTTGTATTTTTCAACAGATTATACCTACATATAGAGATTTTGAATAAATACTCGGTCATGATGGACAATCGAAATGCATTTGTCATTTGTGATTGTTGATTTCTCAGTAGATGTCTTCCACTTCGAGGTCACTTTTTTGTTTGTAAATAAATTGGTCTCGACATTACAATCCACGTTTCCCGAAAGGCTTTTGCGCATACCTGTGGAAGTAGGACGTTGCCATATCTCATATCACGACAACAAGTTGACAACACTGTAATACGGTGTGCGTGTGTAATGTCACATAAATGGCAGCTGACGCGCTTGACGTCGATTTGACGTTTCGACAGACCTAACCAAATAACGCTCTTGTTTCGTCGATCACCTTGCAGCTCGTTGTGTTTCGTATCACCTGAATCTTTTCTGCGTCTTTCTACCATACGGCACGTAACATTTTATTCTGAACAATATTAATGTTGAATGGTTAGGAGGTTATGTTTGTTGTTTGTTTGCATTTCGATTATTGATTGACAGTTGCCATCGACAGTGACACTTCGTGCGTCAAAATTGAAATTACCGCGCTCTGCAGGTATGCGTTCTCATGTATGCGCTCAAGTGATTTACGTGATGGTAAACGTGGATTACTTGGTGTTATAACGGTGCCCATTTTCGCGACTCGCCCAAGTGACATTATTGACAGTCTCTTCTTGTAGTTACATGACATTTCTACCATCATTACCGCAATATCCGATTGGTATTTTGAACTCATGCCAACATGAAATAGACAGTCTAAATGCATCTGCCTTCAGATTTTTGACGTTCCAAGAGGCCGCCATACTGAACTTTTGCATTTTTCAACCGATCTGATTGAGATTTTGAACCTACACCCACTTGAGATTGGCGATCAAAATGCATCTGTCAAATTTAGATTTTTGACGTTTCAAGACGCCGCCATATTGAACTTTTGCATTTTTCAACCAATCTGATTGGGATTTCAATCCTACAGCCATTTGAGGTTGGCGGTCAAAATGCATCTGTCAAATTTTGGTTTTTGACGTTTTAGAGGCCCATATTGAACTTTTGCATTTTTCAACCGATCTGATTGGGATCTTAAACCTACACCCACTTGAGGTTGGCGATCAAAATGCATCTGTCAAATTTTAGGTTTTGACGTTTTAGAGGCCGCCATATTGAACTTTTACATTTTTTAACCGATCTGATTGAGATTTTAAACCTACACCCACTTGAGATTGGCGATCAAAATGCATCTGTAAAATTTTGACTTTTGACGTTTCAGAGGCTGCCATTTTGAACTTTTGCATCTTCCAACTTGACCGATTGATACTTCAAGCCTTTACCTACTTGAAGTCGACAATTAAGATGCATCTGTCAAATTTGCCATTTTGACATTTCCATAGTTGCCATATTGAACTTTTATATTTTTCATTCCAATTTGATTGGAATTTTGAACTTTTACCCACTTGAGGTTGACAATCGAAATGCATTTGTCATTTGTGATTGTTGATTTCTCAGTGAATGTCTTTCACTTTGAGGTTACTTTTTTGTTTGTGACTAAATTGGTCTTGACATCACAATTACTTGATGTTATAACGGTGCCCATTTTCGCGACTCGCCAAAGTGACATTATCGACAGTCTCTTCTCGTAGTTACATGACATTTCTATCATCATCATTACCGCAAGATCCTATTGGTATTTTGAACTTATGCCAACATGAAATCAACAATCTAGAGGCATCTGCCAAATTAAGGTTTTTGACGTTCCAAGAGGACGCCATATTGAACTTTGGCATTTTTCCACCGATCTGATTGGTATTGCAAACCTATACCCACTTGAGGTTGACAATGGAAATACATATGTCAAATTTTGATTTTTGACGTTTCAGAGGCCACCATATTGAACTTTTGCATTTCTCAACCGATCTGATTGAGATTTTACACCTACACCCACTTGAGGTTGGCGATCAAAATGCATCTGTCAAATTTAATTTTTGACGTTTCAAAGGCCGCCATATCAAACTTTTGCATTTTTAACCGATCTGATTGGGATTTTAAACCTATACCTACTTGAGGTTGGCAATGAAAATGCATTTGTCAAATTTAGATTTTTGACGTTTCAGAGACCGCCACGTTGGCGATCAAAATGCATCAAATTTTGATTTCTGACGTTTCAGATGCCGCCATATTGAACTTTTGTATTTTTTAACCGATCTGATTGGGATTTCAAACCTATACCCACTTGAGGTTGACAATGGAAATGCATCTGTCAAATTTTGATTCTTGACGATTCAAGAGGGCACCATATTGAACTTTTGCATTTCTCAACCGATCTGATTGAGATTTTACACCTACACCCACTTGAGGTTGGCGATCAAAATGCATCTGTCAAATTTAATTTTTGACGTTTCAAAGGCCGCCATATCAAACTTTTGCATTTTTAACCGATCTGATTGGGATTTTAAACCTATACCTACTTGAGGTTGGCAATGAAAATGCATTTGTCAAATTTAGATTTTTGACGTTTCAGAGACCGCCACGTTGGCGATCAAAATGCATCAAATTTTGATTTCTGACGTTTCAGATGCCGCCATATTGAACTTTTGTATTTTTTAACCGATCTGATTGGGATTTCAAACCTATACCCACTTGAGGTTGACAATGGAAATGCATCTGTCAAATTTTGATTTTTGACGATTCAAGAGGGCACCATATTGAACTTTTGTATTTTTCAACTTATCCGTATCCGAATGATATTTCAAGCCTTTACCTACTTGAAGTAGACAATTGAGATGCATCTATCAAATCTGCCATTGTGACATTTGCAAGACTGCCCTATTGAACTTTTGTATTTTTCAACAGATTATATCGAGATTTTGAACAAATACTTAGTCAAGATGGATAATCGAAACGCATTTGTCAAATTCGACATTTTCGCAGTTTGAAGCCGCCGTATTGAACTCTTGCTTTTTTTTAAGCGAATTCATTGAGTTTTCAAACCTAGACTTGGTTCAGGTGAACAAATGGAACTTAACTCTCAAATTTGGAATTTTGCACATATTTTTATTTCATCTCAATTTCTTCTACAAATCATTAGCAATGCTCCTAAATAATACAAATACATGGTTCTGCTTTTCCTTCCACTACACGGTGTCTTCCACGACAGTATCTTCTTCACGGTTCAGGTTTCCATAACACATATCGTCGCTTTCATTTTCAA
The DNA here is from genome assembly GCA_949128115.1 of Anaspis maculata. Taxonomy (NCBI): domain Eukaryota; kingdom Metazoa; phylum Arthropoda; class Insecta; order Coleoptera; family Scraptiidae; genus Anaspis; species Anaspis maculata. Next base: position 41,051,000 of record OX421965.1, read on the forward strand.
AGCTTTATCATGTTTCCAGTATTTTTAGTAGTTACCTTGAACAAAAGTTGAAATACATATTAATAAACAAAATAATGGTGTATCGATTTTTCCCGACAACTCTTCACTGACCAAACACTACCCACGGACATACGTTTCGTTCACAATAGAACCCTACAAGTCGAGGCAGAAATCTCAAACCACGCGAAAAACAAACATCTTTTCGAATTCCTTTTACTCGTACAAAATCAATTGCTCACGCCTCTTGGAAAACTTCGTCTGACCAAAACACTATCGACGGACTTGCAGAAAATTACTAAACTCGCAAAGGGAAAACCTGACATCTGCCTAAAACAACCGAAAATCAACATTATGTATACAATCCCCTTTCCACTTGTCCGGTGTCAGTGGAACAAATTCCCTGTCTACTTTTCAACCGCCGGCGCCGGTGACAGCTAGTCAATCATCAATTATTACTAGAGCCTCGTTCCAGTCATACTAATTATTGGGGAGTTTGCGTTCACGCGTACGTACGACGTAACGTAACTTCCAACGTGAAAATTGGCAAGTTTGTTATCAGCAATTTCTTAGTTACAGGGAAGTTTTCACGTTCTACGTTGCGTTACGTCGTACGTTCAATGAAATCGCAAACTCCCTATTATTATATTGCGGACATGTGTAATCGTGTAAGTAAAGTGCCTATACTCATAGGTGCTGGGGTAGGTTTCTCTCTACCTTCCGTGAGTTATTACCTCGCAGATTGTAGATGGTGTGAAACAAGCACTGATTTCAATAACCCGCTTGTACCTACACACAGTAAAAAAATCAATTTTCACCACCATAACAAAAGCGACGACGTCAGATTGCGTTATTTTATGCATAATTTTTGATACCAACAGAGCACGAGCATAAAAAATCTTTTTATGATTTTTCTCAGTTCTCAACAGGGGGCTTCCTTTGGCGCAATCCTCGTTTCTTTCGCGACGTCGTCCCTCCGGGATTCACCAGAAATCGTTTCTTCGTATACCTTCACTAAACTTAAAATTGCAAGTCGCGAACCTCCGCTAGCTAGATAAATAACGTGTTACAGAGAAGAACATCGATCCCTCCCAACCTCCTTATCTCGCTCTCTCTCGCTTGTCCGCATCCCTCTCCCACCACCCCCTCTCTGGAGAATTTTTTGCACACTTTAATCAAACGGAATTATTATTGTTGCTTTTATCTCGCACATTCTCTTGAGGATCTATCGAAATAACGATTTGTTTTGTGTTTTTAAAATTACACAGAGCGAGAAAAAGAGAGAGAGGGAGCGAGCGAGTCAAGAGGCAAAAAGCGTTACGGGTCACGTCTATACTACTTCTGTGGTGCTGTTATTGTGTGGTGCGGGGGTATCTGCTCCTTACGTTCCGCATTTTCGTATTCGAATCAATCATTCAGGTTCAGGATTTGAAATTATTACTGTTGGTGAGGTTGGATAGATAATGCACGACCCTTTTTGTGTTGTCTGCATTATTGATGGAAAAGAAATTGTACATTTCGCTCGCTGTGTGACGTTACGAGGTCGAGCTTAGCGCTTATAGCTGCAAAGTTCAACAGAATTGGGAGCCAACGGCACGGAATATGTTGGTAATTACTTTTTAATCGCCAATTTTTGAAATTGATTCAAGTCACAAAAAGCTTGTGAGCAGGAAGTTGGTCAGGAGAAAACCTTGGAGCTTTTAGATAAATCAGAAAACTTGATCTAGCTGGTACCTACCTACCTATTCTTAGATCGGTAATGTTTTAGTAGGGCAGTACACCACTCATCGAGTCAAAATTTATCTTACAGTGCGAGGCTATAGAGATGTGACATGTAGGGGTAGTGGCGGGGTTAACGGCCAAAAATGGAATGATCCCCATTTTGTGATCAAAGCATGAAATTTGACATACGTGTTCAGAAGACCCTCCTTTGCAATTCCAGATGTGGCGCCACGCAAGATTTCGCACCAGAGGCACTGTATTGCGGTTAATATACCTGCTAGGGGTAAATTCTGCAAAAATGGTTCCTGGCTGGTCTCTGGTACCGCACTCGGTATTTTTTAGTTCTGTTTAGCTAAAACTACATGTAGAAATGAGTGAGGAGTGCATTTCCACAAGCAAAGTTCTAAATGCTGCCTTTATACGTTGTTTTAATACATTTTAAGGCCAACTTTGTTTCAGTACAGGAAACATGGTAAAAAAATTGCCAAAATCTCGGCAAAGATATGAACTTCCTGGAAATTAGATATTCTGTTCAGACTTAAGTGCCCTACTACATATCTAAAATTGCCAAAAATCGCACCCCAAGGCTTCGAGTTATTGGAGCGAAGGGGTAAAAAATTGCAACTCAAAATTGAAGGTATAGAACCCGATGGAACCCGTCAATCCAATGGATGCAAATACGTCATAGTTCGACGCATCACATCCCGTTTATACAATTTTGGCACAAAAAGTGTCGATCATTGTTGGAGGGGGGTCGCGGGGGAGCGCTAAACTCGGCTGGGTGGCTCTTTTTCTTCCTGGGTCATGAAGAATCGATCACGACAAGATTGGTATCTTTTCCGACTAAATTCAATGTCCTGAACTTGAATCCGATGTATAAATTTGAACAAAAACAAGTTCAAACAAGTTAACTTGAGAAAACCTGTTTTTTCTTCGACAATTTTCACCAAACTTTTTATTACTGTTGGAGGCATTCATCTTTGAAAATATTTTAGAGGCCATTAGATTGAACTGTATTCTTCACGAAAATCATCCATCAATCTGTGACTTTGTTTTTCGAGATAGAAAAAATCGATTTGAACTTTAGTCGGCACAGCCCGTCGTCTACTACTGACCAGAACACTACACCATGCATCTTTAAATGAAAATAGCCCAAACTATCTGAAAAATTATAACTCATCTTTGAAAGTTCGAGGATCTGTGCAGAACTGAATTCCCTATAACATAAACAAAATCGTCATAAATCGCAATGCAGGGTATTGAGTTATTAATTGAAAGTGCATGCTGAAGTGTTCTGGTCATTAGTAGACGCCGGGCAGTGCCGACTAAAGTTCAAATCGATTTTTCCTACCTCGAAAAACAAAGTTACAGATCGAATGGATGATTTTCGTGAAGAATACAGTTTAGTCTAATGGCCTCTGAGATATTTTCAAAGATGAATACCTCTCACAGTAAAAAAAGTTTTGTGAAAATTGTCAAAGAAAAAACGGGTTTTCTCAAGTTAATTTGTTCGAACTTGTTTTTATCCAAATTTACACATCGGATTCAAGTTCAGGACATTGAATTTTGTCGGAAAAGATACCAATCTTGCCGTGATCGATTTTTCATGGCCCATGAAGAAAAAGAGCCACCCAGCCGAGTTTCGCCCTTCCCCACGACCCCCTTCAACAATGATCGACACTTTTTGTGTCAAAATTGTATCAACTGGCTGTGATGCGTCGAACTACGACGTATTTGCATCCATTGGATTGACGGGTTCCATCGGGTTCTATACCTTTCATTTTGAGTTGCAATTTTTTACCCCCCCTCCAATAACTTGAAGCCTCGGGGTGCGATTTTTGGCAATTTTTGATATGTAGTAGGGCACATAATTCTAGACAGAATATCAAATTTTCAAGACGTTCATATCTTTGCCGAGGTTTTGACTATTTTTTTACCATGTTTCCTGTACTGAATCAAAATTGGCCTTGAAATGTATTTTAACAACGTTGAAAGGCAGCATTTGGAACTTTGCTTGTGAAAATGTACTCCTCACTCATTTCTGCATGTAGTTTCAACTAAACAGAACTAAAAAATACCGACTGCGGTACCAGGGACCGGCCAGGAACCATTTTTGCAGAATTTACCCCTAGCAGGTATATTAACCGCAATACAGTGCCTCTGGCGCGAAATCTCGCGTGGCGCCACATCTGGAATTGCGAAGGATGGTCTTCTGAACGAGTATGCCAAATTTCATGCTTTGATCACAAAATGCACAGACCATTCCGCTAACCCCCCCACTAGGGTCGGTCGCGTCGCTAATATGGCGTAAATGTCAATATGTCGTGAAATTGGCAGATGCCAACAAGTGCCATCTAGGTATGCTTATTGCCGAAGCCTAACTAAATGATACGTTTCTCACCTAACTTTTTTTTGTTTGCTTCATGGCATCAATTGCCAGGATTATCAGCGCCTACAGAACTCTTACCGGTAGTTTTGGCCCCGAGAACTCTCAGGTAACTGCGTCATATTCGTTTCCGTCTTTGGGTCTGCTAAAAAATACCTCCTGGAATGACTATACTGGCACTGTATTTTCATGATTGTGTTCACTGAATTTATTCTAGAAGGGATAGAGAACGTACATTTGAGATCCAACAGTCACAGATTTGCAACGTGTGATGCATTGGTTGTCTATAGGCGATTCACCTTATTGGGGAAAATGGCCCATTCGTGTAGGAAGTTTTAGGGAATTAATTGTTAGAAGAGGTGTCACTTTGTTGTCTTGTGCAGTCCTTCTACCAGCAAACTTCTGTTCCTGTGAACCCTTGGGACCCCGCAGGCTCTTTATTGGGTCCCAATGTCGATGACCAGCGTCGTCGCAGACCTTTCTTCAAATCATCCATAGCTTCCGCCCAAGGAAAAGAAACATCCGCACGGAGGGAACCACACTACAAGCCAGCCTGCTAGCCCAGAAAAAGTCACCTCAGGCTGGTCCTGCAGAGTCAATGACCACCTACCTTTTTTCCGCGCTTTTTTCTGAAGATTTTTTGCTTGGACTTCAGCTGGAGATACGCATTTTTCATTCTAATAAGCTCGCCGTAGTTAGGGACGCAAACGTTGTTTTTTTTTACCGCAACCGCAATGTCATGCATTGCTGGTGGCGTAGTCTTTCAGCTGCGCACCTCTGGAGCTAGATCTACTACTAGAAGCCTGCTCAATATGCTAATTATAAAATCAAATGAAGAGACACTAATGCAAACCCCTTTTCACTTGTCAAATTTCCATGTCAATGATGTGGTTATTGTAAATATCTCCTAGTACTTACCCAGGCTACTAGACGTTCTAATATGAATTCCTCTTAAAAAATCCCTGCACGATCAAGTACCAAGCTCTACACCAGGTGGCGTTTTTTTAATGTAAATCGCCTATACCTACGCTGAGAGATTTTCAGTTGATGGCTGAGAACTAGCGTTGTGCTGCTAGGAGGTCTTATCAGTGAAATTGATCCTGAAAGAAAGGTGCGTGTTTTTCTAGGATCATCAACCCCTCAATACTGGTGGTTGTATACTGAGACGCCATCTATGTTTTGATCAAACGTGATGCTCAATGCTGAGACATGCTGAAGATTAACCTCCGCTCGAGTGTTATTGCGACCAACAAGCCTGTAGATCACTTGTTTTCCCTCTCACCTAATCACTTCTCTCTCGGCTGGAACTTATAATAATGGCTCCAGTAACACGGTACCTAACCCTGTCTTCGCACATTGCTAGAAAGGGCAAATCTTAACAACTAGATCGCACCAACCACCGTTATGTAATGAATTGGTAATTTAATTGTCAATTCTGTTTTGTTCCAGGCAGGAAAGCAGTGTCCGAGCATGTACAAAGACGTCTACTACAAAGCGAACAGTTGGAAGCAACACTGAAAATCACCTCCTCGCGGCCCATGGGGGAGTGTCACACACACCATATCATCAAAACAATAATAAATTTAGTGAATAAAAAATGAAAACAACAATCCATATCGCTGTATAATATCAACATGAAGACTTGGACATTTTTAATGACGACGACAACAACGCGTGACCAACAAACTAAACTGTTTTAGTGCTATAAAACGCTACAAAATTAAAACATATCATACCTTGCAAAATGATGAATTAATAATAAAAAATAAAAATAATAATGATTAGAATGTATATTGACTGAAGATATAAATGTGTTAAGCCGACGTGATAACTGCTTAATAAAAGTTAGCTTTTAGCTGATTAGAACTAGACGAGAGACTTTTGATTTTTGTTTTTCTTTCAGTTCCAAGGCCTCTGTATGGGATGTTTTCAAATAATGTCGACTAACTTTCAGGATAGATAGAAGTACACAGCAATAAATAAGATATTTTCATATTTGATTTTTATTTCTGATTATTAACAGTTAAATTTCAGTAATACCGTAATGTTTTTGAATCAAATCAAAATAAGCAAAGTACGAAGGGCGCCCACCTACAGTAGCAAATGACTTTAGCAATCTAACCGTCAGTTCCACAAAAAAGATGATCAGCGATCAAGGCTGATTGCAGATTAATTGAACTTTTTTTTGCTAAATTCCAGGCAATTACCCACAAAAAATGCCTGAAGTCTGTACTAGACCCATCATCTTTTCATTATTGAGGGATAAACCAGATTTTCCATTGATCAGTCAGCTACAAATTGACAAACAAAAATCGCGAATCAACTTATCTCGTATTATCTGTTTTGTAGAACCCACGGTGAATATATTTTTATAAACAGAGATTAAGGAAATAATGAAGTAATTTGCTATAATTGGTTGGCTATGGCCCATTTTGGTTCCGATTTGATCTCATATTTCTTGACGTAATTTTTGAAAACATAATTGTTGAAACAATTTTGGTATACCTAGTGCTTGAAAAATATTATTTTACTCAGCAATCTCTTCGAGTAACAACCACCTACCTAGGTGAGAATTTGATGGTATTACTGTGGAAACTTGAATAGCCTTCGCCAGCTAACGTAATAATATTATCTAGTCACTAATCGTTTCTATCGGTTTTATGAGTGATGAGTGCATGAGAGTAAACTTAAAAAATGCGGCCTACATTACGGACGATGATAGCAAAATGAATAAAGCGGAAACACCCTGTATCAAAGAGTTTTTGTGTTACTTCTACCTCTGTTAGAATAATGTTGAAATTCTGATTTGAAAACATTCTGTATTTTCTGTACCTACTCAGTAGTAAAGCGACCCATTTCGATGAAGTATGCCACTAAACCACCAGTATTAATGACCTTATTTAATGTTTCATTCCCCTTCATTTCACTTTGTCACGCTTCTAATTTTCAACAGTACGTATAGACAATACAAATAGAAAAGACACATGTCGTCACGGATTTTCACGGTTGCGTAGGAACCAGATGAGTCCATCAATCAAAAAAAGGTTGGCTGATTTTTGATGCCCCAATATCCGTGACGACGGTAGTGATAACATATGGTCTTCTCTATTTGTATTGTCTATACCTAATTTTCATGATTACCAAAATTTAAACCCGATTCAACTCATATTATCAATACTGAACAGAAATATTCCAGACAAAATGGGTCTCCTGTTATCATAGTCTTCGATTTTCTTTTATTCATGTAATTATGTTTAGGTAGGTATATATTGTCATGAAATCTGCACACTGACACAAACCCGTACATACCTAATCTACTCTCCTGAACAACTTTTTACTACATAGCAAAATAGTCTTCCATGCTGATTTTTCCCACAGTGATAAAAATTTCATGTCAGTACCTACCTGCACAACCTATGTCGTACTTTATTATACCGAGCGTTCATAAATTAAATGGGTCAAGGGTGGCTGTGAGTTTGAAAACATGTGTCGAAACTAGCATCGTTCATTTGATGTCTGTAATTTTTTGGTTATCGTAATCTGTCAAACCAGCCGCAGTTTTCGTTTTCGGAACATTTCAAATGTGGTTTTCACGGCAGGGCACAAAACCTACGATCGAGGAGTATTTTCGAACTTGAAGTATTCTCGTGCACTTATGGCAGATCAGAAATCAATAATGTGGGACGTAACTTGTCAAAGTTTGACAAATTTATTACGCTAGTTTAGACAGACGTTTTTGAATCCACAGGCACCCTTGACCCATTTGATTTATGAACTCTCGGTATTATTATTTCAAGCTTCGAATTATCTGTTGACGACTATACCAAAATGTAAAAAAATTGTACCTATCTGATGTATCATTTATTTTACTAAAATTTTTGTAAAGTTCTAGCTAAACTCTCTAGGTAATTGAATTGTTTGTAACGACAATGACATAATGATTATTTATATATGTTGAAAATTACTTATTAAAAAAATATATGCTGCAAAGCCACTGATGGTACTTATTCAATGCCTTCATCTCCCATAATATTTTTACATAAATTACAATAAAAAAAAAACCGCAACGAATTCTGAAACTAATATGTAAGAGGCTCAAGGTAGAAGTGGACCAGGTCAGTCAAGGCCATAAAGATATGGGGTTGGGATGAAAACACATGAACCTGAAATAAGAGAGAAGGTACTTGGATAAATAGATAGAATCACTGATTTGTTCAAGATGGCGAGTATCCAAGTGTATAATTATCATCAAATGATTCTGTGGAGCCGTTAGACATGTCAGTAATATAAGTAAACAAATTACTTCGTGTATCTAAGTTACTTGGTAAATAACAAAAAATAATAATTCTCGGAAAAATCTAAGAGCCAAATCACATTCCCAAAAAGTTGTCAATTTTTGTTTGTTTTTAGGTGATCTAGCTATAGTTATCTATTTTTGTCTTGATCACTAGTAGATAGGTAGGGGCGGTCCTGCGACAGTTCGATGGCATGTCCATCCGGAGCACCATGGTGAGCATGGTGAAGGTCATTCTTCAGCTCTTAGAGGTCATTCTTTTAGTTCTTGTAGCTGAAGAAGTTTGCGCCAATGACCAGAAGAGGTTGTTGAAATTTTTTCCTCGACCTCTTCAGTTCTTGTAATTGAAGAGATTTACGTCAATGACCAGAAGAGGTTGTTGAATTTTTTTTTCTTTTTTGGTTGAGAGCCTGTTCAGTTCTTGTAACTGAAGAGTTTTACGTCAATGACCAGAAGAGGTTGTGGAAATTTTTAATTTTATTTTATTTTTTTTACCTCGATCTCTTCAGTTCTTGAGGTTGTTGAAATTCTATTGGTATAGCCCGAGCAGGTGTTATCAGACAATGTATCGTCTGGGTTAGGCTAGGCTAGGCTAGGCTAGGCTAGGCTAGGCTAGGCCAGGCTGGGCTGGTCGGGGATGGGACGCAACGATAGATTGTCTGGTCATTGACGTAAAACTCTTCAGTTACAAGAACTGAAGAGATCGAGGTAAGACAAAAGAAAAATTCAACAACCTCTTCTGGTCATTGACGTAAATCTCTTCAGTTACAAGAACTGAAGAGGTCGAGGAAAAAATTTCAACAACCTCTTCTAGTCATTGACGCAAACTTCTTCAGCTACAAGAACTAAAAGAATGACCTCTAAGAGCTGAAGAATGACCTTCACCATGCTCACCATGGTGCTCCGGATGGACATGCCATCGAACTGTCGCAGGACCGCCCCTACCTATCTACTATCACTAGTTTTTGAAATTTCTTCCGGGGAAAGTGACACAATTCATCAGGTTTTTTCGATTTTTACGACATTGGAAAGTTGCTGTCAGAAGAATCTCCATCCATCAAGCAAATCAAGCTCTTTCGTGATGCAGCGAATCAGCCTTACGATCCAGCGTCGTGGAGACGCTATCAGCGTCTTAGGCACATCACCTCTGACAGATAATTTGGACGTGATTTTTGTTTTCTTCACCATGTTTATTTTTTCTTTGTATTTCTTTAATTCATACACGGTGATATATTAGGAAAAAAAACACAAGATTTTGGGTGAATTTGGAGAAGTTTTCTGTCGTTGTTGTTAAGATCATCGTGTGTTCGGATTAAGGGTTTCTACTGTATATAGAATGACTTTTTGGAGCAAAAATAGAGTACCAAGCTGGTGATCTACGGCTGATGGCTCCGTATCCCAGCGCTCCACCTTGTCACTTTATTTTTGCTGCAAAAAGTCTTTCTACTGAAAATAGAAAGTGAACGGGATATACTACACTTGACACTGGTGAGCTCTGCCACACTCCCAGCAGTTTAACACTGGGAGCAAGGGGATCGAGAGCAAAAAAGAAAAACGAGGACCGCATATTATAGCTTAGTAGTCCGGACGTTAGGCGCTAAGATATGGGTGAACTTTGCATTTCAGGGTTAAAACAGACCACTTGATATAATTGTTTCATGAAGCATAATCTTCTGATTCAGAAGTGTAGACATCAGCGGCAGACGTGCAGGCTCTGTGTACAGGGTGAAGAAGGAAAAAAGGTAACTCATAAACCAAAAGAGATAGGAGCCGTGTAAAGCGGCATATTATATCCTGCTGTTCATGCTCATGAAATTCCATCAGACCACTCTCAAGTATCCTGAAGCGTTCCTGAAATATCTTGAAAAACTTGTGTTTTTTTCATGAAAACTTAATTTTCAAGTACATCGGTGAATTTTCAAGGTACAGGGTCCGGCGATAGGATTGAACGGTTTTGAAAAGGCTGCTATGGAAATACTGTTGATCTGATATAAGTCAAATAGTGACAGAATTAAACCTTATTGTTGGAAGTTTTGTGTACAACTGTACAATGGCAATTTTCAGAGATCTTGAACAAAAATGCAGAAATCCTTCATAGACTCATCATGTCTGACGAAGCCTACTTACACCTCAGCGGGTGCGTTACAACAAGACGGAGCTACGGCCCATATAGCTAGACGGAGTATTGATGTCTTGCAGGGCATGTTACCGAATCGCCTTATTTCAAGGCTCGCCGACATTGCTTGGCCCGCAAGATCGCCGGACTTAGCGGTCCCGGATTTTTTCTTTGGGAATTCCTAAAGTCAAGAGTATACTCTACTCGTGTCCAAACAATTCATGAACTAAAAGAGAGGATTCGTGAAGAAATTAATGCAATAACCGAGGACTTGCTAAGACACGTTATGCTCGCTTTCAGGAACAGATTGCAGCAATGTATAGAAGAAGACGGTGGTCATCTTAGGGATGTGACTTTTGCAAACCTAATGTGTCATAATAAATTTCCAGAATTGTACTTTCAGTTTTAGTTGTAGTTGTTACAAATATATTCTTTGTTTCTTCACACTGGCCTATGAAAAACCGTTCAATCCTGTCGCCGGACCCTGTATCAGAGTGAAACTTGGTAGGGGTAGGTGCAAACTTTTTGCCAAGAATGATTTTCATCTATCCACTTCAAAACACGTACGCTTATAATAATGTCCTGCAATCCTCCTCCTTCCAAAGATCCAACGCGCTATTATACTAAACTATGTAACGAGCGTCTTAATGCATGCAACCTGAATAACATCTGTCGTAAAGGAAAACGGGCGGAGGAATTAGGGTAAGGTAATAATTATTTTGGTTAGTTAGCCGTAAAACCGGCGTGATATAAATTTAAATTCGAATAAAACTGAATTGCCTATAGTGCCGTAAACTTGTATGAAGCAATGTTCGTCTATCAAATATATTATTTAGGCTTGAAACCCGTTTGCCATTGTACCTACCCCTCTCCTCAGCGATTGTAACGGCCTCAAATAAAGATGGATGGTGAGAAAGCGGCATGCAAATATAGTGGAGAATAAAGTAGATATTTCTTCCTGCGAGGATAAGAAGGTACGGTTGATAGGTTATTAGGTAGGTAGGTAACCTACATATTGGTATTTATTTCAGAAACGTGCACTTCCTTGTGCGGAATAGGAATAGAGAAGATATCGTTATTCGTTACTGACAATCACTATTACTGTGTAAATTCCTGTAGTTACTGTATTTGTGCGTACCGTACCACCTAACAAAGTGTGAGGGAGAACCCACTTGCCGATTACTATTCGCCCGTTGTCGTTTTTAATTCAATACTGGTGTTCCAGTCGGCCCACCGGTGTTTATATACTCGGACTGTTATTCTGGAACTTTCAACTCCAATCAAACAAACAAATTACACATTGATCGCTATGTGGCTTCGCGACGACTCCCGAACAGTCCTACATTTTGCGTGTAATTACCAGCGTGTTCTAAAGGCAGCACCTCCTCCAATTGAGCTGATGTATTCTATTCGATCGTTGATATCTCCATGTGATTTTCAACGGTGCAGAGCCTTCGTGTATACTTTTGAATGCACTAGAATTGCACGAGAGTTTCGCAACTCGTAACGCTGTGTTTCAACGGTTTATAAGAACCGCTTGTGCTCTCGTAGGCACGAAAGCCTCGCAACTCGTAAAAATATGATAGTGTGGTATGGAAAAATGAGGTGGTGAATCAAAAAACTCTACTTCTAGATACCCACTACGATAATTATTATAACCAAAACAAAAGATCGTATAAACCCCCCGCACAGTAATAAAACGGCAAATCCTCGAGAAAGTAAATTATTTTGTTCTTCGTCTTCCTTCCTCTTGACACCCCACGTAGTAATTCCGCGGGCATGACCAGGGCCCTCGTTTCCGTCGACGCCTTCGCCGCTGCAAATGTCGCAGATAAGTGTGAGCAAGGAACTAATTCATAAAGCTGAAGGAACCGTGACCGTAATAAAGTTTTTATGTGTCGAAATAAATCAAAATGGTCATGAGAAAATATGGCGGACATTTTCATTACTCGCTGCCTATGCCAGAATACCTACACCTGACTGTCCACACCTTGGCGGTGCGGTGGCGGTAGGGGATTTTTGTTTATTGCCGAATAAAAATCTGGGGATGTTTCGTTTACATCCTGCGAATTACGGCATGGAAATCATTTTTGTGGGGTCGTTTCCACGTTCAATTTACGACCATAATGTAATTTGGTATTGTGACAGGAGGGAGTTGCAAATGGCTCCGGCTATTGAGGCTGATGTTGACTCTACAGTTTCAAACGATCCTGTTAACAATTACAATACGTATTAGATTTTGAATCGCCCGCGGTTGTGTGAAATTGATGGGTTGGCGTACTACCGAGTGAAAGAATAAGAAGAAATCAAGGGATGGTGGGATATTGCTGGTGCTGGTGGAGGTGTGAGCATCGGACGAGTTGAGAAATGTAGGGGATTTACTTTTTGGGAGAAAATGGCCGCTCCATGTAGGAAGCTTTAGGTAAATCAAGAGGTTATGCTGCCTTGCCGTCATGCAATGTCGGCTGTCACGTCAGTTATTAATTAACCACATGACCATAAAAATGACCCGACACCGTCACTGATGCGTTCATTTACCCATCTGTAATATAGTATCCGGGTATAGTGATTCTCACGAGACCAACGAGACGAGACTTTACAAAAGTCTCGTCTCGTTAGCAAATTGCAAAGTCTCGTGGGCGCGAGTCTCGTCTCGTCTCGAGTCTCGCATGAGAGTCTCGTGAGTCTCATGACATATCTAGATATGAGGTATAGGTAGAAATTTGTTACTATCATCCAATTAAAATCAGTGAAACATAATCGGTCAAAAAAAAATTGTTCAATTCATTACATAAGATAAAAAAAGAATACGAAAATATATGTCCTTCTGACGTAATTATAATGGTTATACACGGTCATTCAAAAAATATGTCCACCCCCATTTATCTCAAGATCCGTTGAAGCTAGTAAGTTGCGGTAAAAACCGTTGAATTCAGCTGGTTTTTTCAGCTGATCAAATTTGATGTGTCAACAAAACTACTTCACCAAAACTCTGAGTACTCATGCACTCATTTTTCTTTTATGCTTTGGTGACACAGCTTCACACCTAATTAATTGCCAACAACCACTGAAACCATGTAACGCAACACTAACTTGTGATGATGGAATCACAAAGGCAGCGGCACAACAAGGGGTGGTTTGCCAGGTACCCGTACCCACCTACAAGATTTACAAGTGCAAACTGCAAAGGCGCCTTTCTGGGTTATTCTCCTACATAATCTTCAAAACATCCCAGCAAACATCACACCCTACCCGTTGAATAGTCGGCCCTTGCATACACCGGACACTTGCGACCAACACTAATGCACATCTGGCAGCCACACAGATCACAGACCCATCAAAAAAAAAACACCAATACACCAATACCCCACACAGTACACACACAATAACATTTCAGTTGGCAATAAAATGAAATCAATCAATCATGGAATTTTTTTAACGTGAACTGAACATCCAAGATTTTTTGGCTCAAAAGGAATCAGTTAGGTGCCAATATAACACAACAGCTATGCTTACATTATGTAGGTTGTGAAATAAAAACTGGACCGCAAAAGTCTCGTGCGAGACTACGAGACTCTCGCACGAGACACGAGACGAGACCGGCGAAAAATCGTCTCGTGAGAAAAATGATCAGTCTCGTCTCGAGTCTTGTCTCGAAAACGAGACGAGGCTCTCGAAAACGAGAGTCTCGTGAGAATCACTGATCCGGGAGTAGGTGTTCATAGATAAAGAGTCTCTACAGTCTACGAACAGGCTTCTGTCAGGTCCAGGCCAGGCCTTTTTCCAGTTCCACTCATGGACGCAAACGACTTTCGACTTTTGAGCATTCAGCCGACGATTTCTCTGCCAGAATTAAAAAAAAAAGTCAAGTTGTCAACAACAATATCAGTGATGTAGGTAGGTAATACAGGTCTCTACTGGTGCCTGGCTAGATCTACTAGATATCTCTTTCCTCATAAAAGTCTTACACGACTCAGTTAAAAGCTTTATTGCAGGTGGCGTTATTTTCATGTGAATCGCCTATGTTAGTTGTACCTATGGCCTTTAAGAGTTCTTGAAATAAAATCACTTTCCATGGCAGACTGAAACACAAAGTAACTATCAGGTATGGGTACTAATCAGATACAATATTTGAAGTTTTCATTTCTGCGATATACAGGTGTCCCGTGTTTAATCGCAAAGATTTTGCCAGTCGATAGAACATCAGAAAAGAATGAGCATGCATATAAAAATTTTGTTCAAAAACCCGTAATAATGGAGATACAGCTCTCTTATAAGGTGGAAAACAAATACAGTTCTTTTTACCTAACTTTCATACTGTTCAACCGATTTGCGTCAAATTCCTCACACGTATTCATTAATCATATTCCTATAAACCTCAAATAACACATTTGGTGAGAACAGCCCCGTGGCGTAGATAGGGGTGGTTGTACCCCTTTTATCATCCCTGATTTTTCCCCACTGCAAATTCTCCAAAATCAGTACCATTTTCAAGATGTTCATTCAATTTTGAGCAAGAAGTTGCTCTGGCAAAATTTTGATAGGAGGCTTACTTTTCGAGATAATTCAGTTTGAAGATTTCTGATCAATCTTGCAACAAAATTTGCTAAAAATTTGCATTGCTACATCATTGGAGATGATCAGTTCTAAATTCACACAAGTGATGTTGAGATCATCAAGTATCATAACGTAAGAACGATTTTGATCTGAACAATCCAGTGGCGTAGAATCAGGGAGTTTTCTATCTTACATCCACTTATCTGCTACGCCACTGGATATTTTTTTAAATTAATAATGGCTACGTTTACACCGGTGGACTAAAACTGGACTGACCCAAGCACTGACCCAAATTCCACCTGAAGTAATTCTTCTCTTCCAGCGTTTTCACCAGCAGACTAACGCGCCGACCTATTTTGAAATATGAACTCAAACTAAATAAATATAAAAACTAAATTTACTTTAGTCCACGTCTAACCGGAGACTTGACCCAAGCTACTTGGTCCTAATTTGGTCCTTGTCTACGGTCGTTTACACCGCGTGGACTAAATTTATTTGGGTCGAATTTAGTGTTTAGGTCGCGGACCAAAGCCACGGTGTAAACGTAGCCAATGTGTGTTGTGTGTGTTGAATGTGTCTTTCGATTCAAAAAAAAAAGTTGCTTGTGCGAAATTTTGATTGGAGGCGTCGTTTTCGAGTTATTCAAATCTCAAAGTTTAAGATCAATAAAGAAAAACCGTAAAATTCAAGTCCCTGCTATCAAGAAGCAGATAGGTACGTACATGACTAGAGAACAAAAATAATCGTAACATACATTGACTGACATGCAATTTTCTCTCCCATCCTGGCTTCTGTACCGCTAATGAAATTTTTTTCCTAGCTCAACTTTCTTCAAAATTGATGAACTGTAAAATCAAGGTAATTGTAGGTATGAATTCACACAAAGTAAGTAAAATCAAAAGAAAGTGGTACATTAATCAACGTGAATAATTGAAAACAAGATTGACTAAAGGGTTTACTGTTTTCCTCGACATGCCAGTCATTTTTTCGACTCAGAACTTTAAAGTTCGAATAACTCAAAAACGAAGCCTCCAATTTAAGTTTCACAGGAGCAACTTTTTTTTCTGGATCAAACGACAAATTCAAAAAATCTACTGATTTAAGAAATATCCAGTGGTGTAGCAGATAAGTGGATGTAAGTAAGAAAGCCCCCTAATTCTACGTCACTGGATTGTTCTCATCAAAATCGATCTTACGTTATGATACTTGATGATCTCAACATCACTTGTGTGAATTTGGAACTGATTATCTCCAATGAAGTGGCAATGCAAATTTTAAGCAACTAAAATTATGAGGAGTTGCAAGATTGACTAGGAATCTTCAAACTGAATTATCTCAAAAAGTATGCCTCCTATCGAAATTTTGCAAGAGCAACTTTTCGCTCAAAATTGAATGAACAACTCGAAAATGGTACTGATTAAAAAAAATCTGCAGTGGGGAAATTTTGGGATGATTAAAGGGGCGCAACCACCCCTATCTACGCCATGGGGCTGTTCTCACCAAATGTGTTATTCGAGGTTCATAGGCATTTGTTCAGTGAAAACGTGTAAGAAATTTGACGCGAATCGGTTGACCAGTATAAAAGTTAGGTGAAAAGAACTGTATTTGTTGTCCAACTTTGAAGAGCTGTATCTCCGTTATTACGGGTTTTTGAACGAAATTTTTAAATGCATATTTCATTCGTTTCTGATGCTTTATCGACTGACAAAATCTTTGCGATTAAACACGGGACACCTGTATTTATTTAGTATTGCTTGCATGCTATTTGGAATACGGGACCAAAGCATCCTCTGAAATCACCGACTTCCAGTTCAATCTATTGTCACCAGAGTCTTATGCCACCTTACTTATCCGCCCAGGGTTTACGCTGTCACCTGCCGCAACCGCCGCCACCCCTTATTTATTTATTATGATTCGCAACGACGACACGGGCGCACCCTGCGCGAACAAATAAATTTTCGCGGAAGTCATATGCACAAATCGAAGGTTTCAATAAAATTCAATACATTGAATAGAAATAGGTGGTGACATCATATCTCATAACTCACGCTGGTGAATGCATTTCCAGCCCTTAAATCATTTCCAGTCTGTTGAGCGTTCAAAACCATTGTCATATTTTGCCTTAAACTTTAGAGTTTCCTTTTTGCCCCACATTAAATCACATGGAATCGAATTGAATGTATTATGGAGCGGAATACTCCTCCATTGTGCATGCGATGCAACAATCCCCGAGGTATCTATTATGCATACCCAGACCTATAGGTAGGTGTATATAATATTGCTGGGAGGTGGTATGTTGGTGCAGCATTAATTACAATTTTCGAATTCTAACATTGTTATACTTATTTCACGTTCATAGGAAATGAATGCGTACGTATACTTATGAGCATATCATATAGGCTGTTCTAGAACTTGCGCCCGCGAGCGAATGAGGCGAATGAACCCCTATGGGGGTTCTAGGGTAATTATTATTCGGGCCTTAATTTTTTGAGGTTGAATATTCGCAATGAATTGTTCGAAAATCTTATTTTTCCAAGAGCAATTTCGAACCAGACCCTGAATCACTTTGAAAAACTACACCTAGCCTTAATCTATCTTGATTTGCTAGCTAGATGTGCCGAATATTCTCAACTGTATTCGAAGAAAAGTATTCTCAAAGCACATGAAATAATATACCTAGCTCTGGATCTTGCGCTGGTCAGCCAGCCGCAAAACTTCACCCCTCTTGCAGCATTCTTCCGAACTCGTGAACTCTTCCTATGTGTTCTGTCTGAGGATGGACGTGATACCGCCACCCGTCAACCAGTTGACGGTGCAAACGTAGAAGTTGAAAAACGTAAAATTTGATGAGCAATGCAGAGGCATATGGTCATAATTATAGGTATAGGGCGAGAAGCATTTTGTTGATGGTCAGTGTCATTTCTGCTAACACTGCTAACTAATAAGTAGTGGTGAATTTCAACTGTTGCTACAACCTACTGATTCCTAGATTGAGATTCTGATTTGAGAGCTGGTTCTGGTTGACCCATATGTTCCGTTCATAAAGTTTAACTAAACAATAGGGACTGTGATGAAACCCTCTTTTCCCTAGTTCATTTGATGTGGAATAAGAATTGACCCTTGAGTTGTGTCTTTTGTGCCGCCGGCTTATAACCCTTTTCACCTGAACCATATTGTTACGATATTTCGCGTACGGGTTCAAATATAATTGAGACGATTGTTTTAAAACAAACACTGTTTATTTCTGCGTACTACTACAATCAATACACCAACAATTATTTACGCTTGGAATTATATCGCAGGTACTTCGCTTGTTTCGCACTTGTTATCCCTTCGCATTCCAATTCAATACTGCCGCGAGCTGCCGGCTGATGCCTTATATAAGGCCTTAGAATAATGTTCTCGAGCTTTCTGTCTACTTCCAGCAAATTCCATGGTGGTCTGGCATATGCGGTTTTTAGATCATTCCTGAATAATCGTACACTTTACCCGTATAATTCTGCCAGGCTACGAGCGGCGCCTCCGCCAAAATGGACAGATCTTTCTTGATCGAGCATTGAAGTCTACCTTCAGTTTCACATACACGAACGCTCTGGAATGCACCAGATCGCTCCAGACTTCTACACTGCGATCTAATGATGGAAAGATCCAGGAACATCGAGTGTTTACCAATATGTACGAGATCGCCGCTCGTAACACTTATAAATATATTCCCAACTCCCTTTTGATTCTTAAATCATTCTAGTTCCCCAGGTTCTTTTTGAAAGGGACAATTGAATGAATATTGCGAATCAACAGAGTCTTTAAAACCACACGCCTTTGGTTATCGATTAATCAATGATCGCTTATTTAATTTAGTGAACATTAATACTTCTTTTGAATTAATTATTCATTACATACTCTCATATTGTTGTGCTCCTTTTTGACTCCAGCTAACAAAAAGGAATTAGTTGATTCAGTTCACATTCGGTCTGAAATTGAAATAAATACATCCTAATTACATGCGAAAACCCGCATCTAACTAATTCCACTCTCCCAATTAAATTTTCGTTTCCGTATTTCTCCTGACTTGAACAGATATAGATGAGCCAATTTTCATATTGTATTGGAGTTTGATTCCTTGCATAGTTAGTTCTTATTATTACCGATCAAATAGTTTACATAAAAGTTGGGTGTTTGAGTTTGATCAATTTACGTTCAGCTGGTGATGTGTTTTGACTAACAGACTCCCCACTCAGCTCTGTATTACTTTGTGTTACATAACTTCACTTTTGGTGTGCAATTAGGTGTGAGCCTTCAATTAATTAACCGGAGAAAATTATAAGCATTACTTTGCGATGTCTTGTAGATTTTTCGAAGCGACACTGCATTTCTGGGCATGTTTGAAGCGGTTCTCTCCCTAGGAATTCTACTTTGAATGCTCGTGGAACCCCTTGTCGTTATGAAAAAGTTGAATTCTCTTTTATTATATGGTGAGAGATTACGCGTTATAGTAATCAGCCCAATATGATTTGCATGAAGACTGCTAGCCGCTGCGTTTTCAGCATGATAGAACCTACAAATTCACCTGACGGAAGCTATTTCGGTTGACACTGTGGTGACTCGCTTGGTGCTTTGAAGGTAATTGGTATACTGGAAAACAATGTTATTGAAAGCTCACAGCTATTTGCTTACTATTGACACGGCTTGACACTACCTGTGGCTGTTCAAAATACACAGAATCAACTCAATAAATAAAGTTCATAAACAAAACAATTACTTTTACACCTTTGAACAATCATTTGATCACATAGAAGGTAACTTGCCTTGATGTAGTCTGCCACTAGAAGATGATACACATTAATAATCAACAGTTGGTTTGGCACTCCTGTTAATTTATTCTTCACGAATACAAAATCTCCTCCAGTCGCACATCCGTGCGTGTCGAACACTTCCAGACCAGTTCTCTCTCAACCCCGTTTTCTCTTCCCGGACCGATTCTTTCTCAAGGCCAGGGGTGGTTACACCTGAGAGGAAGGCTTTCAAGTGTAACCACCCCCTGACCTACAAACCTCGCTTCTCTGGAATGCGGCGCGACTACACCATCATTCTTTGTGCAATTTCTTTCTTTCTCAATATCGCCCGTAATGCTAATTTATTCCGAAAATGTAATTTTAAGCTGGCCATCACAGTATCTCGCTATCGAGGTAGGAAAAAATCTGCGCTATAATGCTGACATTGCTGACCCTTGCTCACAAGGTCCATCGTGTCCCTGACAGCAAACTGCAAAGACTGGCATCTCCTTTGCGTCGCACATCAAAAGAGCACCCCAGAAGAAATCTTTTTTCCCTCACTTTTAATCAAATTTCCGGAATGGCGAGAGTCACGCGTGCCGTAAAACCTTTCGCAATTAACCCGATGCTTAATAATCCGACGAGGCCCGGCTCTGGGAGGGAATCCGTTGCGCCCAAAACTCTATATAAGGAGAAATAAAGAAAACGGCGTTATCTTCGAGCAAGCCTATTTTGTTTTACGACTTGCCGCCCGAGCTGCCGCCCCACCGCCCCCGAGGCCCATAACTTCTCACCAGTAAATGGAAAAATTGACTATATACACTCACACGCGCATACGTGTCGGGACTGCCAGGGGGTTGATGGGTCAGTGATGGAGGTGAAGAGATGGTATACAGGAGAGTTTCAAAGTCGGGACGGCGCGCAGTGTGTTGTTTTATTGTCAATGAGGGAATCCCATGTAATAATACTATACAGACAGGAATGCAGCAGCCAGTAATTACTTGGTCTCTGATGGATTTCCCTGTGGGGCAAGGGCCGTTTATTTTTGGAATCCCTCAGCAGTCGGAAATCAAAAGCTCGTTTGTGAAACTCGTTCTCGCCCGGCTTCGCACGGATGGAATTTCATATCGTGTGCAATGTTTTTTAAGGATTTCCAAATTTATCGCCGTGTTCGCCGCGGATTTTCATCTAGCAGGTGGACTTTTATAGGCGAACGTGCGCTTTTAACACAAGCGAACCTTCAAGCCGTCATCGATGAAAACCAATGCGATTTCTTATCATTTCATTTCCTTTAGCAGGTGCATGGTAGGTGCATACATCACAGCGGGCATATTGTAGGGAAGGTTTTGTTACGATATTGCGCTAGGTTCTTCAATAATTGGCACGTCAATTATTGTACAAACACGTATCTACTACTCATTCATCACTAATAATTTACATATCACAAATTTGTATCTTATTTAATCGCTGTTGAGTTCGCTTTCGGTCTACCGCAGTGTTTTGCACTATAGTGCGGCGGTTAGTGAGAACAACTTTACATTTTGTGGTAAAAGCATGAAACTTGGCATATACGCTCCACAGACTGTCCTTTAGTATATACGAAGTGGACCCACGATGGAACCACCGTGCAGAATTACCATTTGCCTACCTTTCAGGGGCAAAAACTGAAGCCGGTTATCGGGTTGGTTCAAAAGTGACGTCTATCAGTGCAGTAGACCTTCACAGTAAAACTTCATCACAACAGATGTCAATATTACGAAAGGAGGGGGAATGGGAGGGAATAGCTCCAGCCGCGGCACAGGTTTTCTCATTTGCTTATTTCGGACGAAATTGACAAGTTTGGTGTCGTTTCCGACTAAGTTCCATCTCCTTATTTCAAATGAAGTGTTATGATTGCAATTAAAAAAAATAATTTTGTTATATTTGAGAAAAAAACATTTGAGAAAAAATCTTACGCCGTTTCAGTTTTGATATTTATCCTAGTCCAAGGCATTCGAAATAAAAACCCTCACCTAGTTCACTTCTTCAAAGCTTCTTGCACATGAAAACCATGTACGAGACCGATGAAGGTATGCGTGCAAAGACTGCAAAGCTTTGCAGCTTGTGATAAAAGCCCGAAACTTGGCATATATGATCTATGGACTGCCCATTACAATATAAGAGGTGGACCCACGACGGACCGCCGTGCAGCTGTCAGAATCGCCGCGATACGTTTGCACGCATACCTCCATTCGTATAATGAAAATTATTGAATCAAACTTTTACGACTTCAGGACAAATAAGGCTCACGATCTAATCAAAATGAAAATCAGGTCTCGTACATAGTTTTCATGTGTAAAAAGCTTTGAAGAAGTGAACTAAGTGAGGATTTCTTTATCTAATGCCTTGAACTAGGATAAATGTCAAAATTTTAAAAGCCTAAGATTTTTTTCTTGAACAAAATAAAATAAATTTTTTTCAAATTGTGGTCGCACACTTTATTTGAAATAAGAAGATGGAGTTTAGTCGGAAACGTCACCAAAATTGTCAATTTCGTACGAAATTATCAAAAAAGGAAATCTGTGTCGCGGCTGGAACTATCCCCTCTCATTCCCCATCCTTTTGGAATATTGATATTTATTGAGAGTTTCCAGAGTCTTTCAAAACCTCAAAAGTAATCCCGATTCACAAGAGGGGCGATCAGAATGAGGTTGGAAATAACCGTCCTATTTCAATTGTCCCGGTTTTGTCTAAGGTGAAAGAAATGGCTTTCAAGGATAGACTGGTGACGTATCTTGACAAATATAACATCATAAACTCCAGGCAGTTTGCCTACAGAAAAGGGAAGTCTACGGTTGATGCTTTGATCGCCATGCAAAACTACATACTGGACGCTCTCGAGGCGGGGGACTCTACTATCGCCACATTTTGCGATCTGTCCAAGGCCTTCGACTGCGTAGTCCCGCAGCTTCTTCGAGATAAGCTTGAGGCTAGTGGTGTCAGGGGTCGGGCTTTGGGGTTCGTTGAGTCGTATCTTGAAGGTCGATACCAAATTGTCTCTTTCGAACGTTGCATGTCAGATCGCGTCAAGTTGGAGTACGGCGTTCCACAGGGATCCATTTTGGGTCCAATTCTTTTTCTTTTATACATTAACGACATCAAAACCACATAAGCGTTGACGAATGTTTGGTTTATGCTGACGACACAACCCTTTTCTCTGGGCTTGGCGCGGACGAGGCTTTCGAGGACGTGTCGGGGGCTGCGCGGTTGGCGGCAAAGTCGTATTTTAGTACTTTGGGCCTGATGCTGAATTTGGACAAGACGCAGGACTTGTTTTTCAGTCTGAAGCCTGGGCATGACGATTGGAGAGATCCTGTCAAATGTCTGGGTTTGGTTTGGGATTCGAAGTTGTCTTGGGCGCCGCATGTCGAGAGTCTGTCAAAGAGGTTATCGACGGTCATATTTATCCTCAGAAACTTGAAAAATAGTGTGTCGACGGACTGCGTTAAGATGGCATATCACTCACTATTCCATTCAGTGATGTCATACGGTATTTTGTTGTGGGGCCTTTACCCGCACGCAAGGGATATTTTGATTATGCAGAAGCGAGCACTGCGGGTCATAGCTGGTGTTAATCCGAGGGAATCCTGCAGACCGCTGTTTAGGAAGTTTGTCATACTAACCTCTGTCAATCAATTTATTTGGGAGTCTCTTGTACGTGCCAGAGAGTCGAGTCTTTGGTTAAATATGACCAAAATCCACGCGACCAGAAACAATGCCATACCCCTCCCATGTTTCAGACTGCAGAAGACCCATCTCTCTGTCAAGTTTATACCCTACAGGTTGTTCAACTCGCTGCTTATGTCTTGGAAAGTACTAACTTCGAATCTCTTCAGACATACAGTCAAGTCTTTTTTGAAAGAAAACGTATTCTACTCGATTGAGACGAACATGAAGTCGTGCACTAAGCTGTGATATTTTATACGATTTTAATTGTGATTTTTTTTATGTTATTATCTATTGTATTGGGTAATTGATTTTACTGTAATAGGTCTCTCAGTGTCTAGATGTAAAATACCTGTGTAAGGTCTCAGTGGCACTTTAAATAAATTATTCTTATTATTTTGGTGGAGTTTTACTGTGAAGATCTACTGCATTGATAACGTGACTTTTGAAACAACTCGATAACCGGCTTCAGCTTTTGCCCCTGAAAGGTAGGCAAATTGCAATTCTGACGGCTGCAAATCGGTTCCATCGTGAGTCCACATCGTACCTATATAGTGAAAGACTGTCTGTAGAGCGTAGATGCCAAGTTTCATGCTTTTATCACAAAACGCAAGGTTTCTCTAAAAAATGGTCGTTAACCGCCGCACCACTACACTTATCGCTGAACTGAACTGCCTCCTGCGTCGCTGTCAGGTCATCGATTTTTTTTTTATCCGTGAATGCATGCCCAGAATGTTCTAGTATTGGTGTTCTTTCAGAAAGTCCTCGAAGACTCTCGTGCTGTGGCGGACTTCAAAATCTGATCAGAGAATCTCAACAAGTGATCTTGTGTAGGTGTACAATCCCCAATTCAAAAAAAGGGAAGAACTCCGAAGCTTCATCCGTCGTGGGAGAGCCATATATCGTGATCAAGGGGATCAATGACGTTATACATATACCGGATCATAAGAGCCCCTAGAGCGAAGATGAAAAATGCTCGCCTTCACCGACTTGCATGGTATTACGGTATAACGAAGTGCCTGTCTGTCCTCAAGGACGGCATTTCCTAGCATAAAAAATTGCTGAAACAGACTGCGGATAAGCTGCAGAGCAAAAGAGAAACAGATAGATTCTTGTGGCGTGAGTTTCTGCCAAATCTGTGCAGCTAAAGCTGTAACAAAAAAATTATAAGTCACTCAAATCTAGGCTGACAAGAGGATGAATGTCTTTTTTCGAAAAAAACAAGAATTTTGGAAAAAAAATCGTGTTTTTCAAATTTCAAAATTTTAAAATACTTATACGTTTCCATACTTGATTTTAGATTACCCTTCTTTTTTTCAATCCTTCTATTTCACTGGTTTTCATGAAACTCAGGTTCAAAGAAAAACAGTAGGAAATGCCGTCCTTAAGAGAGAAGAGTGTTACGAAACTCGCTGCACTCACGACGTGCGAATAAAACACATCTGTACAATTGTCGGAGGCGCCATAATTCGACAGCTTGCCAGCAAAAACGCGAACCCAATGGACTTTTGTAGATTCCCCGCGAATAAACTGACGGCCACTGCTGGAATTTTCCGGAAGACGCCTGGAATACTCTCTCTCGAAAACAACATGCGATTATATGAGGTAGAGACAGGGCAAAGGCGAGCAGATTTAAATTCACAGCGACAGTCAGCAAATCAGCGCTGTTGAACAAAGCGACTTCTATGTGCGACGATTTAATTGGCGGCAAATTCAGTAACACGCAGTAATAAATAGTGTGTTAAAACGTTTGTCTTTCAATTATAAAAGTACCCAACGCAAAGTCGTAACAACAATATGCATAGAGTCAGGTGAAAAGCCATTCCTTTCACCTGATTGGGCCATATAGATAGTGATAGAGCTCCACATCACACAACACACAAGATGTCTCTGGTCCCCTTCCCCTTCCGTGACTATAAACAAGTTTTTTTTTAGTAGGATTATGCCAAGTATCACACTCCTACCCGCTTCTGTTATACCTATAGCTAGCGATACGGTAGCTACCCTATTAGATTGTGCTGGCGCAGCAACATTACAAAATCAGCTAAGTATATAAGCAAATATAGTTAATGTTGTGTATTCAGGAATTTATACCCGGTCCGCAGTATTAGTTTGCCCAGCACTTAATGAAATCAACACCTTGCAACTTGATAAACAATAAGCGAACAATAATTTAATCTGTTCCGTTGGTTAGGTTCAGACCTCGGCTGCGGAAGGTATTTTATACAGTTTATTAAGCACACACATACTCCAAACGGCATAACCGCCCCCAGGTTTGTGTTTCGAATCAAGCATTAACCGTAGATAGGTACCCTGCAAGCTAATCCACCGACGTTAGTAGGTATCCTTTGCAGGTTTCTGACTATACATGCGCGGAATTTAGCCGAGCTTTCTGCTTTAGAGACATTAGAAATACGAGTATGGTGTGCATTCAGTGCCATCAATAAAAGATCTTTTAGTCCGGAGGTTAGTGACCAAATTTGAGCGATCTGTTCGTTTTGTGATGAAAGTGTAAAGGCACCTCGGACGTTTACTGTGCAAAAGTGTGGTTTCGGTGAATTTGGCTAAATCCTCATATTATGTTGTAGATCTTGATTTGAGAAATATATTTCTGAAAAATTGGACCCCCCCTATGAATAGTTTTTCCCCTACAATCCTAATAAGGTCCAAATTAGGAATTGTCTCGAAACTTTTGAAATTCATAAACGGGCTCACATCGAAGCTGTGATCATAGGAAAAATCACTAAAAAAATCTATGTTATAAATTGGGGAGTTACCGAGGAGGTGGGGGTCTAAATCGGGAAAAAGAAATAAAATTCTGGAACTTCCGGTCTCAAGGGGGTTGGGGGGTCAGAATCAAGAAAATGGAGGAAAATTCTCAAACGCATATATTCTTACGAGCATATATACATATACATAAGTAACGAGCAATTGAGAAATAATTCTGAAAAATCTAAGCCAATGACTTTTGGGCGTTATTGAGGGTGTGGAGGGTCGAAATCGAGAAAACAGTGAAATTCGGCATTTTCCAGTTCATCTAGAAATTGATCTGGACGAATGACAATATGTTAATAAAACCTAAACAGTTTGGATAAGGATCGGGTCCTTCATTTCTCGATCTTAAATACTCAGAATGTTTAATTTATTAGGGGAGGGGTTGAAAATTTGAAAAAAACTGTTTTCAGGAAGAGAAATCAATTTCCTTTAGTTCGATGTATCACAAAGTGGGTGGTGTCTGTTAAAGGATCGAAAATAGAAAATGGGACAGTCAGAAAAATTTAGGAAGATGGGGGGGGGGGGGGGAGGTTAAAAATTTTGAAAATATTTTTTTCAGAAAGGTAATTTGATTCTCTTTGATTTGATGTATCGAAAAGTAGATAGTATCATTCGTAATTCTGAAGTTGAGGTGGGTAGGGGTGAGGGGGCTGAAGATAGAAATTTGCCAATATATGTCTCAGATTTCCCCTTCGATATAAAAATCGACCTGTCTGAGCTTTTTTGAAAAAAATGAGGTGAAATGTCCGAAAACCCCTCTGTTCTGTTTTCGTTGGGCCACCCTCTATATGAATTATGTTGGGCATTTGCAACAGGGTTGCTTGAGGGACTATGAAGAGTACTGAAGCCACCCGCTTTTGGCGGGCCAAAAATAATCCGGAGGAAAATAATTCAAAGCCGTGCAATCGAGGTATAAGAATGTGAATATTCAGAGTCATGGCATCATTGAAAGATGTCGCTAGTTATTTAATTCATTCGTGTAAATCCCGCAAAGCTCTACAACATAATTTACTGGCCCCTCATCGATTCAATATCAGTTCCTGCTCGGCGTCCGATGACATGGTGAGAGGAAGTGCGCATTTAGTAACGCACCCGCGCTTCAACAACCGGCTAGAGTGCTGGCGCACTCCTGCTCCTGCTGCATCGGAGCCCCGTGGTCCGCGCTCGGTCACCCGCCACCCGCTGGCGCTGGCCAGCCACGTCGCCAACTCGCCGGCACCGTACACCGGTGCGCTCTGTCCTCAAATTACCTATCGGAATTTTTACACCTATACACCGTTCGCGATCGTTTTGGATGCAATAAAATATTCCGAATTGCTGGGAATAGAGGATATCGCCGGAGATTGACCGTGGTACCTGGACCAATCCTCCTGGGCTGCCGTCCGCTTCCGACTTGTCGCGTCCGCTGCCGAGTGCTTCTGCGGGCCTGTTAGCGAAGAGTTTTAGTCCCCTTCGAGGAAGCTGAGTTAGAACCCGTTTATGTTGCGTCGCGACCCTCCTAGAGGCCGAAGCGTCGAAGCCCCAATGATGAGCCCCAGCCCACTTGGAAAATGACGAGTCGATTCCCCCTTGGCTGATGTGTCTCAAAGGCCCCCTGGAAAAAGTCGAGTTGGAACCCTTCGGAGTCGTGTTTTGGTCCCCTTGGGGGCACGCTGAGTCGAGAACCCTCCAGGTTAAGTTTTGACCCTCCGAGAGACTGATGAGTTGCTTCCCCCGTTGAGTTGCAACCCGTCTCTATGATGTCGTGTCAGAGCCCTTGGACGTTGAGTCTTGATCCGCCTACAGGTGTCGAGTCAGAGCCCTCCGACGACGAGCTCCAGCCCTTTTTCCAGGTCGATGTGCCAAGGCCCTTCCGGGGTTGAGTTTCGACCCTTCTCCAAGTCGTAGAGTTGGGACCCGTTGACAAAGTGTTTCGAACCCCCTCCAGGATGCTGAGTCGCGTTCCCTTGACGGTGAGTTCTAGCCCACCTCGAGGATGTCGAGTTAAAACCCCTAAATGATCCAGGCCCGATAGAAATGAGGTCTCTCGTTTCGGTATCTCGTGTGGCGGAGTGATGACCTCGACGGGCGGGAGGTTAGTCTTGGTGAGTTGGGATAGTTGCTTACGGTTAGGCTTTGTCGGAAAAATGTATGATGGAGCTCACGCGTGCGTTCTGAATCTGCCTGCACGTGCTGGTATCTGCGCTACTGTCTGCCGTCAGGTACAGTCACTTGCAAGCCTCGTCCTTTGTTGGATACCTTCATAGAAAGGTATTCGCGCTCTTGGGCCCTCTGGACTGGGCTTTGTGACTGCGGTACTCAGAGCACCGGACCTAGTGGGTTAGATCTGGAAACTCGCGGGTGAGCTTCCTCTGCGTTTCTGAAGCTCCAATTATTCGGAAAATGTAAATTTTGAGAACTACGTGAAAAATCAAGTAATTGGAAAAATAGAATCGCGTTTGTATCGGGGTTCGGACCCTGCCGTAGAGTCGCAATTGTTGATCGGATTGATGAACACCCCCCCCCCCTCCTTGAAACTAATGATTTTGTTTTAGCGCCACGACCGTTCCTGATATTTCCATGTAGAGTTGTCCCGGGAATGAAAACGTTCTTATTCGAAACTGATGAATTCAATCCGGTACCCAACGACGCCATCGTTCAGATAGGGACTTTGTAAAAATAAATTGTTATTAGGGCTCGATCAGGAATAGTGTAGACGGCGATTACTACGCGTTAGGGCAAAGATTATTTCGACGCCTCTCCGCATCGGCTTTTCGACGAACACCCTGTATAGTCAATTCTCTGCGTTTTGTTTCTCCTGGCTGCGGCCTTCTCTCACAAAATGCGAAACAACAACGAACTAGCGCGTATACGGGGCGTGCTCGAAACGTTCTCCACATTAAATTAGTACCTTGACTTGAGTAATTGTTTCGCGTACACCATCGGTTCGAAAGTTTTTGGAAGGGCGAAATTTGGTTCAACATTTCCGGTTATAGGCACTTTCGATCACGGGAATCTTTCTGAACGTTGGGGGCAATTCACGGCGAAAACAGGTTTAAAGCCCCCACAAAGGCCAGCCATATCCAATCCCTTCCAAACGGGCAAAAGAGAACCATAGCCCAAAAAGAGCGTTAGCCTTTGAAAAGAGGCTCCACAAAAAGGGGGCCACCGCACACACCGGCCCACAAATCTTAGATTGCATTCGTGTTCGAAGTCACTCTTCTCTTTGCAGTGTCTAGAAGCCGGGCCTAACCCTAACATAACCTTTAACACTAACATAAATGTTGGATCTGATTTAACCACAAAAAGAACTTTGAAGCGCGAAAGCCAGTCAGAATTAAATGTCGGTCAAGGTGTAGAGTTAGGTGTTCGTCGGAGGGTTGGGGTGTTGGGACGTCTGAAATAATTAGGGGAAAGTTATCTCTTCGGTAATAGGTTAGATCTTTTAGATAATTTAGCCTGCGATGTGAAGGTAGGTCTAGGTATAGGGGCGAGCCATTATTTAAACATTTTGAATTGTACATAGAAGTCAATAGATTGATGTTATGTTAAAATTTTATACTGTGTCTTATTGTGTTCAAACTGGTAGTCAGACCCATCTCAACAATCTCGAGAGCTCTATAATCGAACAACAAGAAGAGAGGTACAACGGGATGTCGTCCTGATACTAGATGATCATCGGCCAAGCGGTTCCAAAAGCGGGGAAAATAATTTAATTCAAATAAGTTGAATTGAATGCCAGTATAATGGGTTGCCTACCCATTCAGGGGTACAAGACGATAGCTGGGGTCGTTTCAGTACATTGACAAAAGTTTCCGCTAGTCTCACGAAGGACAAGATATAGGTATGCGTATTTTAGCTTTTAGTTCCCGGAATATTATAGTAGTCACTAAGTTAATTTTTAATTTAGCCCCTGAAAGTTGGGCAACCAGCAAATGAAAGATTCAGATGTGTTCACAGGACCTTTATCCTTCACCTGGGTATTCTCACAAGATTTCTTCTCTTGAAGAAAATGAGAAATTGAGGATGAAAGTGAAATGGGCATCTGGATATCCATTTTCATTTCCCACGCCCCACGCCATCCAGTTCTGCCGAAATCGAAGCCGAAATAATAATAATAATAATAATAATAATAATAGATTTATTTCTGTACGGAATTGTCCAATTACACAGAAAAAAAGAAACAAGAAAAGACAGAATGACACAATAGAATAACATGTATGAGTTGACAACAGAAAATGTGAACAGGTGTACACACGAATACTAAGAGAATACATTCAAAAGTTTGACCCTGTCTTTAAAAACATTAATTTTATTTTCATGCATGTCCAATTGACCGGACTTGTCGTTTGTCAGCAATCGATTGATAAGGTGGCAGCCTCTGTACAGTGGTGAGACCTGAAGTATATTTGTTCTGGCGGCAGGAACGTGAAAAAGAGCAGCTTGCCTCGACCCGAGACGTGGAACGCGAAAGGTAATGCAGCTCAGCAGACCTGGGGCATCCACACCATTGTTGCATAATTTGTAAATAAACACGGCATCGAGCATGTCTCGACGCCGCGACAGAAGGTCATAGTTGAACATCTCCAGGAGCTGGTCCTGTGGATGGCCTCTTTCGGGATACGTCCCAGCCACATGGAAATGCAGGAACTTGAGATACCTCCTCTGAACAGATTCCAACTGATTGATATATTTCTCATAGTGTGGAGACCACACAACAGAACAATACTCAAGCCTTGGCCTGACGAGGGTCCTGTACAACGTGGCCAACGCAGTGGTACCGGAAAATTCACGGCAATTTCTGCATATGAAACCCACCGTTCTAGATGCAGCGGCGGTGATTGAATCAACGTGAGCCGCAAAAGACAGCGTAGTCTCGAACAGCACACCAAGATCCTTGACCTCAGTGCAGCGTCGCAAGTCCTCATCGCCCAATTTGTAGTTGTATTGTATTGGATTTCTTGATCTGCTGTATGTGAGAACACTACATTTGGCGATGTTCAAGAAGAGGTTATTTGTTGAGCACCATCCCATTAAAGTATCAAGGTCAGCCTGAAGTGCATCGCAGTCCACACTGGATCTGATACTGCGAAATATCTTGACATCATCCGCAAACAGCAGAACTTCGCTCTTCAGATCCCGTACGATGTCGTCAATGAAGATGAGAAACAGGAGGGGAGCAAGGTTGCTACCCTGTGGTACTCCACTGGTGGCAGTATAAGTGAAGGACCTGTGTCGCATGTATTCTACGAACTGGCGTCTGTCAGACAGGTAACTTTTTAGAAGAGCTATAAGATTCTGGTGGAAGCCGTAGCTTGCCAGTTTTGAGATGAGAATATGATGGTCCACCCTGTCGAAAGCCTTGGCGAAGTCTGTATACACTGCATCAACTTGGCCCCCACTGTCCAACACTTTGCTAATGCAGTGGGTGATGTATACTAGGTTCGTCGCTGTTGAACGGTTCTCGAAGAAGCCATGCTGTCTCGTAGATATTATGTTTTTCACTTGGCGGTAGATACGGCTATATATACAGAAATGAAAATGATGCGAAACCTCGTGATAATTGCTTCTAATACTTGTAAGCCACTAGCGTAATTATATTTCAAATTTTGACCCTGGAAGGTAGACAGTTGTTCCTGAGTGGAAGGTTGTTTATGCAATCTTTATCCATCACCTATAAATGAAAACCCTTAGGAGGAAGTTTTCAGCATGTCCATATCGCTTGCCGTTTCAAAGATATTCCGTAGACTTTCTGATGACTCTGGTACGGCAGTTTTAGGATAAATTTGACTGTGCACAATCCCTAGCTTTGTTCAGAGTACTTTGGAGAGTGCATGAACCAAAGCTTTTGCTCACATCACCAAGGACAAGAAATATGCGTATTTTAGCTCTATTATGGAAGTACCTACCCACAAAGTTATCTTTTTATTTAGCCCCTAAAAGTTAGGCAACTGGTGAACGGGAGATTTAGGTGAGTTCACGTAATCTTTATCCGTCACCTGGGAGTTCTTACAATCCGAAAGAACTTTTCAGAATGTCGACATCACTTGCCGTTTCGTAAATATGCCGTCTGCTCCAACGGGGGCTCCAAAGACAATTTGGTGGCTGCCGGTAGAGCTCTTGGGAGGAAGATTCGACTAGATACCATCTTCAATTTTTGTTTGGGGTACTATGAAGAGTGCATTAACAAAAGTTACCGCCAGTTTCACGAAGGAGTCGTAAGACAAGACATAGGTATGCGTCTTTTAGCTTTTAGCTCCCGAAATAGTAGTCACTAAATTATTTTTTATTTACCCCCTAAAAGTTGGGCAACCGATAAACGGGAGATGCAGATAAGTTCATGAAACCTTCATCCGTCACCTGGAAGTTCTTACAATCAGAAACAGCTTTTCAGAATGTCGATATCACGTGCCGCTTCGAAAATATGCCGTAGGGCTCCAAAGACAATTTGGTGGGGCCGGTACGGCCCTTGGGGGAAAGATTCGACTGGGTACCATATTCAGTTTTGTTGCAGCTACTATGAAGAGTGCATTAACAAAAGTTTCCGCTAGTTTCACAAAGGACAAGACATAGGTTTGCGTATTTTGGCTCTTAGTTCCCGAAATATAGTAGTCACTAGGCTATTTTTCAATTTAGCCTCTAAAAGTTAGGCAACCGGCAAACGGAAGATTTAGATGTGTTCATAAAACCTTCATCCTTCACCTGGGAGTTCTTAAAATCAAAAAGAACTTTTCAGAACGTCGATATCACTTGCCGTTTCGAAAATATGCCGTAGGGCTCCAGAGACACTTTGGCGGGACCGGTACGGCTCTTGAAGGGAAGATTCGACTAGGTACCATCTCTAGTCTTGTTCTGGGTACTTCGAAGAGTGAGTACACAAAATTTCGTGGTTGTATCACAAAGTATATGCACGTATCAGCCCATAACGCTCAAATGAGATAGCCCCCACTGACAGATTTCTCAATTTTACCCCTGAAAGATAGGTAACTGGTGAACGGGAGGTTCAGATCAGTTCATACAATCTGTGTTCATCACCTGCGAGTAACTTCAGTCAAAAAGAAGTTTGAAGTATGTCGATATCACTTGCCGTTTCGAAGATAGACCTTAGGACTCCAGGGACAACATAGAAACTCTGGGACTCTGGGAAAAATTCGGCTGGGCACCATCCCCAGTTTTGTTCGGAATACTTTGAAGAGTAAGTGTACCAAATTTTGTGCATGTTCCACAATTTGCAAGGTGGTTCCCATCAATTCCCGCACTAGAGGCAGCCAGTGCTCCACCACGTCGAAAGCTTTGCTCAGGTCCTAATATTGAATATTGAGTAATATTGAGCAAAGCAAAACAACGATTGAAGTTGCTCACATGTGACTCTTGACAATAAATCCTATGTGGGCACAGATCCTATCAAATGCCCTAAAATGGTTGCTAAAACAACCGACATCTCGAAAGACAACTTGAGCACGTAAGTACTTACGGTGAACGGAGATACTGACAAACATCTTGCCTATTATAACAACACCGAAGTTTTCTCTGACACTGAAAGAGGTTTTCTGCAAAGGTTACTCGTAGTCCACCAATTTGTTTACGCCACCGCAGCGCACCATCAATAGTTGAATCCAACGCTGTGATCATTGATGCAACCTGCTCACGTTTATCTCGTCTGGTACTTCTTTTCACAAAATGTCCTTGATCTAACCTCTACACAAAATGTTGTAGTTCTTACATTTCAGCTTAATAATTATTGTGAGTACATACCTACACCCCAAATAAATTCACTCATCTACTTATAAAGATTAGGAAAACCTTGTAGTTCTTTTTTAGAAAACTCAAAAAATTGTGAAATTGTATGATTATAACCATTCACTGATGATTTTCAATCCACTGGAGACTCGACAGACGACAGTCACAACTGCAACCTAGCGGAGATGGAATAAAGCACTAATCTAGTGCTCAAACACATCGTAATGGCATGTAAATAGTAGTAATCAAAAGTTGTGCCTAATTTGTACGTAACGGGATACGGGGCACAACAATGCAGCAACCCAATTAGTTGCACCCCTCAATTATTTATTGTTCACAAGTCCATGTATAAGTAGTTAGACGGCCTGCCTATACACCCACCGCCAGCGCCGTGCCGTCCAACCATTCCGGTTGCCAAACAAGAGCGCGCAACTCGAAACTTTTAACTACACTGCATCGTGAGCGGGCGGCTAATTTAACTATTTTCCCTTGGCTCTCCTGTGCCTCCGCCAGTCTCTCGACCGCCGCCTTCGGAACGGCTAGTTTAGAATATATATTCAATTAAGGCGTCCCTATCATTGCCGGGATAATCGAGTTATTAAGAACATGCCATGAAGTTAAATGGGCTAGAATCAAAGAAAGCTTCGGAATAAAGCCCCGGTAATAAACACCGCATTTAGCGGGCTTATAAAGCTCCCTCATTTGGAAGAATTCGAAGCTGGCGCCTTGATGATTTCAAGTTTGGAAACTTTATTACCAACGAACTCATTTAACAGATTAAGTAGTTAGTTGGCAGAGTCTTAATTGATGGCGCTCCCATTTTGGGCGAGAAAAACTCGCGCGATCTAGATATCGTTTATGAGACCATGTGCCAGGAATTGTAATTTATGGAGCGACGCCAGATTCATACTGATCGAACGAGGTTCACAGTTTTCATTTTTGGTAATATGTCTGAAGGTCTTTCGAAGTTTCTCAATCATTGAGACAAATTATTATTGCAAAATAGGATGGTATGCTCTTCAAAATAAGAGAAGCTCCTTTGTGAGACTACTTACTCCTATATCTAGCCGAAGAAGAAGACTTTAGCCTATCCGAATACTCCAAGTGTGGAGTCTCGGGGGGGGGGGCATACATAAAGCGGGAGTGTTGAAGAAATCATGGAATAAAGTTGAAGTGATTGGTACCGCCTGCATATCTCCCGGGTGTTGCCACAGAAGGAGAGGAAGCTTCATATGGTAGGTAGCTTCAGGAAAGACTGTCAAATCGCCCTCTTCAAAGGTAGAGTGATAGAGCCATATAGAGATAGAGCAAATAGAGCGATAGATTGTTGCGGTCTCCTTTAAAGGGACATACACCTGAAGCAAGAAATTTGATTGTCTGAGAACAACTATACATAGTTTGAAGACCGCTGGTTCAGAAGCCGAGAGTGGACCTATGGCGCGATGTGACGGAGAAAAAGTGTCTACCCTGACCGGGACTCGAACCCGGGTCTTCCATTCGCCAGATGGATACTCTGATCACTAAGCTATCGAGGGAGACAACAGTTCCTCCGTCACATGCCCACATGAGAGCCACATGTGGACCAGAATCACCAGTGCCAGTGGAAATTCATTTTTCGAAGATTTTTTTTGGACAACTTTGGCATTGGAATACCATAACAGAATGTTTGGTCTACTATTCGCGCCCAAAAACTGCAATTGTTGAAGGAATATTAATACCCGAAACCCAGGTCTGAACTTCACTCACTTGCAGCATTGAAAAGCCCCTTCGTTAATGAGCGTCAAATGCCGACTTTCTTCCTGGCATAACATGAAAGACGACTCTTTTTAAGAATAACAGCAGTTACCACTGAAATCTGTGAGGTTTTCTCTATGAGAAATTATATATGAAGTTGACTATTGACACAGTGAAGATGAACTAGTGATTTTTTTATGAAGGCTGGTAAAAAATCAAAATTAATGTGGAGTTCGTAATTCAAGAAGACTTTACTTCTAACTCCCGCCGAATCCCGCCCAATAATTAACACTATGTTATACCCTTATGTTTCAGCTACAAAATTCAATATAATATTTCTGCTACTTTTTGCTACTTTGGCCTCTGGGTCTCTTTTTAGGCAAAATTGCACATTAAAATAACAAAATAACTGTAAATTTTCTATCAAGATGGGGCTTCCTTTTCAACTCTTGCTAAATCCCACCCTATACTATAGTGGATAGCGGGTCACATTCTAATGTTTCAGGTGCAGAATGCAACAAGTTTTCGATTCTTTTCGATACTTTGGCCTCTGGGTCCCTTTTCAGGCAAAATTGCACATTATAATAACAAAATTATTATACATTTTTGTATTCAATGAGGCTTTCTTTTCAACTCTCGCCGAATCATACCCTATAATTTATACCATGTTATAGCCTGTTATAGCCTCAATGCTTAAGCTACAAAATGCAATGGAAAGTTTTTGCTATTTTTTGCTACTTTGGCCGCAAGGTCCCTTTTCAAGCCAAATCGCCCATAATGTGAAAACTAATTGGAAATTCTAGGCAGTCTTCTTTCTGGGTTAGGACTTTCATCTCCTGTCCTATCCCCAATTGGGATGAAGCATTATTTCAAATATTTTTTCCTAGAATGTCTATTCGTTGTTTATTCTGAGAGTTTCGTGACGGTTGTTTAATGAAGAAATCCCGGTGTTAGTGCACTCAAAAAGGGGAGAATAGACAGGAGAAACTTGCCCTTATTAGATCAATGAAACGTTGCAATATTCAAACCTAACAGAATAAAACAAGTGAGTATGCCGTGCGTGAGTCTCAGTAGCGCATTTTCTCAAAGAGGCATATTGTGAAAGAAATTTGCTTGAAGGAGAAACACCATTCCTTGCCCACTTTCGAAACTCATTCGAAACTCATTGTGATACTTTGTTATCAGAATGGGGTACCTGCCAATGAAATAGATTTGAATGAAAATTCTTTCACTCATCAATATTTTTTTGTTTGAGGGCGGGAGCTGGGAGCGGCGACTAATCAACAGTAGTCTATTATTTCCCATTTTTAGTGGCTATCCATATAGCGAAAGAATTAGATCGCTATGTCTTCGGGCTCATGTTTTCCATTTATCTCTTACTTTGAGGGCAGCGTGTGGGGGTGGTAGCATTCGGCAAAGTAACTGGTGCACAGTTTGAGTTAGAAGTTTCTAAATGTTGAAGGAAATATGACAATCAGTGAAAATTCTGAAAGTTGCATTTTTTTTTGTTTGGGGGCGGGAGCTGGACGCGGCGACTAATCAAAAGTGGCCTATCTCTTCCCATTTTTAGTCAGCTATCTATATAGCGAAACAATTAGATCGCTTTGTCTTCAGGGTTATATTTTACATTTATCTCTTACTTTGGGAGCGGCGTGTGGGAGCGGCAGAGTTTGGCAAAGAAATTCTTCCACAGTTTGAATTGGGAGTTTCTGAATGTTTAAGGTAACATTAAAATGTAAATCAGTAGAAATTATTGAAAGTTGCACTTTTTTTCTTTTGGGGGTGGAAGTTGGAGGCGGCGCCATATCAAAAGTAGCCTATTTTTTCAAATTTTTAGTCAGCTATTCATAAAGCGAAAAACTTGAATCGCTATGTCTTCGGGTTCATGTTTTTCATTTATATCTTACTTTGGGGGCGGCGTGTGGGAGCGGCAGCGTTCGGCTAAGCAAATGTTCCATAATTTGAGTTGTAGTCCAAGAGCTGGCGACAAAAAAAAAGTGCAACAGTTTTCTAAAAGCTGAAACTCTGGAATATGTTAGATTACTCAATTACATCCATGAAATAAACAGTCAGACACCGGTTCATTAGAACCTGCTCAATCGGCAGCCAAAAGAAGTCCGAAATGCCCAAACGGACAGTTCTGACAACGCACAGCATTGTTGTCTGACGCACAGCTCTGTTGTCTGATGCTAATATATCAGCAGTTGCAGCTGTTGTCCAAGTTACGGTTCAAATGAATCGCCCGTAGCGACATACAGATTTGGGGAAAAAATCGGAGAAGCCTTGCGTAAAGCTCAGTCCGCACGGGCGATATATCGCTGAAATTTGGCGATATGCCGCTGTTTTTGACATAACAACAATGACAACAATTGCATTTCAGCGGTATATCGCCGAATTTCTGCGAATCTGCCGCCCGTGCGGACCGAGTTTAATGAAACCATCTAATGAGGAGAGGTGAGTACCTAGGTGTGGTCATAGCCGTAACTCAGACAACAGCTGACAGCTGTGGGTCAGACAACAGAGCTGTGTGTCAGATAACAAAGCTGTGCGTTGTCAGAACTGTCTGTTCGGGCATTTCAGACTTTTTTTGGCTGCCGATTGAGCAGGTTCTAATGAACCGGTGTCTGACTGTTCATTTTATGAATGTAATTGAGTAATCTAACATATTCCAGAGTTTCAGCCTTTAGAAAACTGTTGCACTTTTTTTTGTTGCCAGCTCTCCGACTATTGGCAGTTCCTAAATGTTTAAGGGAACATCTCAATCAGTAACATTTGTGAAAGTTGCACTTTCTATCGTTTGGGGGCGGAATCTGGGGGCGGCGACTAATCAAAAGTAGCCTATCCTTTCCCATTTTTAGTCAGCTATTTATATACCGAAAGAATCAGATCGCTATGTCTTCGGGTTTATGTTTTTCATTTTAAAGTGATTGGGGGCGGTTTTTAGCAGTTTTTCCATGTCGGCGGCGCATATTGAAGACGGAATGTTTCTTGGCTTACGTTTATAAGTGGCAACTATGTATTATTCAAAAAATGAGAACACTAGAGCTTCAGGTCTGGTAGAAAGTGCAACATTATGTTATTTCAAGTTTATCGGGGGCGGTTTTCTCTATGTTGGCGGCGCAATATGGGCATCCAATATGGCCTAGCCCTTCTTTGAGAGTGGCAGCTATGTAACAGCGAAAAAATTAGAAAGCTAGGTCGTCTAGTTTGGGAGGAGTTCGAGGAATGGACGGACGGACGGACGGACGGACGGACGGACGGACGGACGGACGGACGGACGGACAAAGCGGTTGCAATAGCGATTTTCATCAAGATGGAAAATGCGCTAAAAAGAGATCCAAGATAAAATAAAGAGTTGAATGGTCACTTGAAGACTGACAAAAAAAGGTTATTGAAATTCACCTGAAAAGTGAAGTAGAAAGTTGATTTAAGATTTAAATCCGCTTCAAGAGCGAAGCAGTAAAATGATTTCAACGGCAGCGTGTTACGATAGAAGAGATAAAGATTCTGGTCTTGATGTCCTGTCCGTATGGATAAGCGCAGCTCCTCGTGAACGGTGCCATTCGGTAGAGGAAACTGACAGCCGTGGTGGAACCTTTGGTTAAGACAATGGTTTCGTAATTTTGCTTTACGATTAAAATTTGCCCATCCTGAAGAAGGAAACTTGCATCATCTTCCTTGGTTTTGGACGGATGAAGAAAAATTACATTAACAGGTTACATTTGAGTATTCCGGAGAATTAGGAAGTTGCAAGTTTTTCAAAAATGACTGGAAGTGTTTGTTTTCTGTAATTTTGAGCATACTCTTGTACACCCTCTATGTAAAATCACACACAATGGAGTATTATACTGAAATTTTTTTTTTATTGAAATGAAAACTACATTGAAAAATAATTGACCCGTGTTTTTTTATTCAGTGAAAAACCGTATCGTTTGGGCGCAATAAATAAAAAACTCCAACTATTTCTGACGTCACAGCGAGTCACCGCCTATACCGCCTGTGTAAATGACGTCAGAAATAGGCAGAATATAGGAATTTTGTTTATTTATTGCAACCAAACGATACGACATTTGGCTGATTTTAGACCATTGTAAAGCCCGCAAAGCTCCGGGAAAGGACGAGATTTCGTACGAATTTATGAGGGGATTACCACAGAACTGTTTATTTTACCTAAATCATTTATTTAACAAAATTCTGGATACTGAAAACATTCCCGACAGTTGGTCTGAGGTTGGAATGATAATGATTCATAAAAAGGGACCAAAGACAGATCCATTGAACTATCGAGGTATCGCATTGGTCAGTTGCCTCTGTAAACTATTCACTCAGATTATCAATAAGAGACTGACTGCTTGGGCTGAGACGGAGGGAATGATCCCGGAGTGTCAATCAGGATTTAGAGCTGGTAGGGGCTGCATGGACAATATCTTCACGCTCATGTCTGTGATACAGATCCACCTACGTCTCAAACGAAGAAAGGTATTTGCATCCTTTGTAGATTTTCGTCGTGCATTCGACTCGATTGGTCACTCCCTCCTCTGGCAAAAGCTGTTTAGACTGGGAGTCAGTTCAAAGCTGATAAGAATAATCAAGAAAATGTACGAGAGGGCAGTGTTTCGGGTCAGAGTTGACGGACAATACTCGGACGGGATGGATATTTCCGCGGGGGTTTTGCAGGGTGAAAGCCTTAGTCCCTTACTTTTCTCTTTGTTTCTCTCGGACCTCGAAGAGTTCTTCAGAGGGAACGGAGCTGTTGGCATTAACGTCGACAACGTCGCGGATGTAGTGCTGCTGATGTTTGCGGACGACTTGGTCATTTTGGCTGACTCGATGCATGATCTGAACAGGAAGCTTGTCATTTTAGGAAAATATTGCGCTGAAAACGACCTAACTGTTAACTTGGTCAAAACAAAAGTAGTTGTTTTTTCTAAAGGCTAGGTGACTAACCACTTTAAAAACAAATTTTTCTACCAGGGGGATGATATTGAAACGGTGAATAGCTACACTTATCTCGGAGTGAACTTTACATCTTCCGGCATGTTTCTGGGAACAGCTCGAGCTGCTGTTGCCAAGACAAAGTCTGCCATTGGTTCAGTCATGTCACTCTTTTATAAATTCAAGATCAACAGCTGGGACTCTAGAATGGCTCTCTACAACTCCATAGTGTTAAACTCGCTACTCTATTGTTCAAAGGATCCTCTGATTGGTCTTCCCTTCCATTTCCCCCTCCGCACTGAAGCCCACTGACATTGACAGAAAACATAACCTGGAAGGTCTTCTTGCAAGGTCGTCAACATTAGTCTTTTTCGAGCGAGTAACCTTTTGTAACCGGTTGGTTATTAGCGGTTGAGATTAGATTGACAGATACTGTCATTTTTTTGACATCTGACATTTCTCGCTAAAACGTTGCGGTTATAACTTTGGTTATCAGCATTTGGCGGGAAAAGAGGGACTGATAGCTTCAAATAGTTACGTACTTGTAGGTACTTGTCTCTGTTACATAACTACCGTGTACTTGAACCATTCGTAATCTAGGATAGCTTTGAAGGTGAAAAATTCAGTCATTCAGCCAATCCAGTCACTTGAGTCGATCGAACATCTCGTTTCCGAAGTCACCCGGGTGGGCCCCAATCAGGGCCCTGATTACGAATTTTGTGGATCACAGTAACACGTGTATCGTGATCACATCACACATACAATTTCTAAAAAATCCTGTTTGTTTTCTTGTTCATGGTGTAATACCGAAGGAACAATAAATAGTTATATTGAATTAAATTGGAAATCAACTATTCATATTTCTACTATATAAATAGGAGGTATTACAAGTACTTTCAGGATTAAACCACCATCAGGCGGCCATCGGACATCTGGATTACCCGATGTTCTTGTGGGTCCATCGCAGATGAGTCCATCGTCTTTGATTCTTCTCGTCGCCAAGTCAAGTTGTCAAGTTTTTGAGGTTAGGTTAGGTACGTTTCACATTTGGAAATTCTGGACCGCTGCTTGTTTCAAATTCAAATCTGTTACCGCCACAATTTGTTCCTCCACCATAACAATAACCAGCCTCATGACCAGGTTATGAAATGTATAACCGGTGATGATATCAAAATGGCGGCACTTCCTTTACCGCTTATAACCAATCCTCGCTCAAACGTCAAATTCTATAACCAAGTGTAACCGGTCATGAACGGTTACTCGCTCGAAAAAGACTATAGTTAGCTAGTGTCTGTGTTTATTGTAGATTCACCTTTCTGATTTCACGTTATTTATTTCTGCACTAATGAAGTCAGGATGCTTTGCGAAGAAGGCGATCATACGTATGGTACTCACTCTTGGAGGGCTATCCGATTGGCCTTGGACAAATCTGACATCAGTCATTTTTCGACGATTTGTAAAGGAACGTGGTATCATCTAAGATGGTAGGTGTTTTTGTAGAAAACGAAACAAACTCTGTGATAATTCTGATTTTATAGTATATATAGTAACACACACGAAAAAGCAACATAACATGTGTCTGTGACAACCAGTGTTACCAACTTAACTGGTGAAAACAACGATTTCCCCAGGATATTTCGACCAATAGGAACGAACTTCAGCACCACCAAGCGCGCCAATAATTTAGTCTGTTTGAATGTGCAGAATTGGGCGCCGAATTTCATAATTTTTTCAAGCAATGATTATGGGACCAATTTTTTATTTTTAAATTTGATAACCTATATTTTTGGATGCCCTATCCATTGCCGACCACAAAAAAAAAACATCAGCAAATTCCCAATTCCAATCCCGGTCAAAAAACCCTGAAATAGTGAAACGGAAGATTGGCTACGTTTACACCGGTAGACTAAAACTGGACAGACCCAAGCACTGACCCAAATTCCACCTAAAGTAATTCTTCTCTTCCAGCGTTTTCACCGGCATGCTAACGCGGCCGACCTATTTTAAAATATGAACTTGAACTGAAGAAATCTAAAAACTAAATTTACTTCAGTCCACGCCTAGCCGGAGACCTGACCCAAGCTACTTGGTCCTAATTTGGTCCTTGTCTGTGGTCGTTTACACCACGTGGACTAAATTTATTTGGGTCGAATTTAGTGCTTAGGTCGCGGACCCAAGCCACGGTGTAAACGTAGCTATAAGCCAAATCGCGGTGCCGAGCAAATTAACAATTGCAACTGAATTTGTGCCAGCGGTGAAAAAGAAAACTTATCATTGTTGTTGTTAACTTGCGTTCCTCGCAACCGTCGCACCCAGACCCAGAGTGATCGTCTATGGAGTGATCTTTCAGCTCTTCCCTACCCAACGGGTCGACTCGGCCAATCCCCGCCACCCATCCTGATAAGAATTTACTCCGATTCTACCAGAGTGTTCTGTACTTCCGGGTAAGAAGAATGTGGGAAATTTAAAATGTCAAAATGCATAGAAACGAAAACATTACCAGCATCAGATTCCGAAAACGCAGGTTATCGTCAAGTCAAGTGGAGAACGAGGGTAACAGTTACTATAAGAATAACAGTTCAACGTGAAAGCATAGCAGAATCATGATGAGCGAGTAGGATATCAACAGAGATAAACCTAAGGTGACCAGATTTCTCAGTGAAAAAATCGGAACATGGGGAGACTTTTTTTTTCTTTTAAAGGGGCGTACCTTTTATTTGCTGATTTAGAACTGTCAGGCACCTACCTATATCCCATACACATTCTATGTTCAGTAAAATTACTTATTGAAGCAAAAATTAAACGACAAGCTGGGGCGCTACGACTACGGCTGATGAAACCTACTAAGTTTGG
The DNA here is from genome assembly GCA_949128115.1 of Anaspis maculata. NCBI lineage: Eukaryota > Metazoa > Arthropoda > Insecta > Coleoptera > Scraptiidae > Anaspis > Anaspis maculata. The sequence goes on from OX421965.1 coordinate 41,094,565, forward strand.
GAGCAAAACTATCAGCGGGCATCGACCGTATTCTCCCAGCGTTCCGGCTTGTCACTTTATTTTAGCTCCAAAAAGTCATTCTGCTGAAAATAGAAAGTGTATGGGATATACCATCTATTCCTCACTTTTTCGCGTCTGTTCCTTGTTGGATAGACCGATATTAGGGGATATTTTCTGAAACCCAGTCTGAAACTAAGTTTTTCTGATAATTTTTTTGCAAAAAAAAAACAGCAGGGGGGCGGTTAAGTGCTGTCCCTTATTTGCCCCCTTTTCAACCAACAGTGTTCATAATAATCCCAATAATAATGAAATAATGTTGTTATTAAAAATATGCTTTTCTGAAACAACATGTACCGTATGATCAAAAACTTTCTTACTCAAGGAAGGCTGTGGTCCTGGTCATTGGCGGGAAAACAAGGCTGATTTTGGCCAGGCCACAGCCTCCCTTGAGTAAGACAGAGACAGTCGAGACCCACTTGCATAGCGTGGGTGCCAATCGAAATAAATTCAATATTGTGAATAAACTACAATCTACATGAATTTCAACCAAATTTACCGAAAATATAGAATTGGTGAAAAAAAATTGAAATGTTCGTTGCTCAAATCGGAAATCGGAGCATTTACGGAACAGTTACTCAAATCGGAACATTTACGGAACAGAAAGTCCAATCGGAAAGTGTCTCCCGAAAACGGTACAGTTCCGATCAAATCGGAACGTCTGGTCACCTTAGATAAACCTGAAAAATCGAAGCTTCTGAAAGTGCGATCAATATAATGAGCTTTCTCGCAACCGCAACACAAAACCTCCATCATTTATGCTCATCTTCGAATGAAGTTTTTCATCAATTTGTACTCTTTACAGTCAGCACAAAAATACACAGACACAGAACATTAAATTTTCAATTCATTTGATTACACCATACAGGTGGGTACTATACTTTGCATATTTTTGTTGTCAATTCTTGCAGATGAAGCTCATATGAAAGAAAAGGTAGTGTTGTGGCCCCATAGGAATTTGCTCCGGTTGACAAACGACAGTTTGACTAAGCCATCAACGCCAACTCCGTGGAATTTGATATTGGCATCCCGGATGAGTTTAATCCTAGAAATATCTCAAGAGTCCTCCCTTGGATGTCCCGTTGCTACTGGCATATCTTGTGTGCAGTTTGTTATCATTATTGTCCGTTTATCTATTAGTCGTTGACAGGGTAATCCTGTGTGGTTTAGGTATTGTTTATACGTCCTTGGTCGCGGGACATCTCACTTGTTATAATATCCCCGCTAAGCCGAGCGTCTTACGTTCAGTGACGTCATAACTCACGCTTAACGTCGCCTTGTTTCCGGTACGAACGTTCTCACACAGCCACCTTAGATATCCCGTGTTTGTGCCCGCCTCCATTGTTTATTGTGTCATTTATATAATGTGTCGGCGTACTTTCGTTTTGCCAGCTTCCTTCCGGACGATGGAGGAAACGTAAAAATGCCAGTCGTAGGGCGCCAAGGAAAATTGTGCGTGACTTTGTATAAATTGTAGTCTGAATCACTAAAGTTTTCAAATTGAGATTTATTTGGGTTCGGGGTCATCCAGTTGAAATTCACCTTGCAGTTTGGCGTAAAACGAATACAATTCCTGAAGATACAACTGATAGATTTATTCAACTGCTTGATTAACTTGCTATTTGAATAATCAAACATTGGAACATCAAAAATATATATATACATCAGAAGTTATTTCATAAGCTTCATAATATTATTCTGTACTTTTACGGGTAATTATATAATACACATACCCCTAAAACCAAAAGGTCGACCTATGGAACTCAAATCAAATGTTGGACTGCGTCAAATGCGAAAATCCAATAAAAATGAAGCGGAAAACGAAGAAAAAGTGAAAGAAGAATTAATTCAGTACGAACCTAGGTACTACAATTTTGGTACCGGTTTTGCAGTCCGCAGCACCAGGTAGGTAGACAGGTAGATACCAACCAAATTATTTTTGGAGAACATACACTTACACTTCATAGATGAATGGAACCGGAATATCCACTGTCTAATGCATAGGTGTGTGAATAACATGTCCGAGAACTAAATTAAAAGTGCCACTTGTTATTATTAATAATTATTATTCCAACTTATTGGGAATCAGGTGAGTTCCATTTTTTTTACACTTCAAAATTAGGTAATTTTGAACTATTTTCAGATGCTACATTATCGAAAATTATATAAGAAATTCAAAGAATGTTGTTCGGTGCTCTTATAGTGGTAGGTGTTATCCTTGTCCTGACTTGGTATGTTCAGTTTCGTTGGAACAGGCGTAGCTTATACAGGGCAGCTGCAAAATTTGATGGACCAGCAGGATGGCCTTTGATTGGGAATGCCTTAGGGCCCTTAACGTTCAAGCGTGATGAAGGTAAATGAGAAAATTCCCATTCATTATTACACCCATACCAACTTAATCCCTGATCTCACCAACAAACTTATAATGTAATTAAAATTCTGAAAGGTGTTCCAGTGAGAAATTTTATTTTGATTTGAAAACATACGCATTTATTTGCTGAAAATAGTCAATAATCTTATAATAAGCAGAAACTTTGAAATCACACGTGAAATCGTATCCACTACGACTTTTCGCGAATGCCGCGCAAGCGCACTTCAAAGCAATCACTTCATTTGTAATTTCACCACGTCCGTGTGGAAGCGCCACATCCGTGCAATATTAGTTGCTTTCCTTTCACAACCTGAACTAAGTATTTTGACCTAAGTTGTTAGTGGTGTCTCACTTTTGCGCATGTGATTTCTCGCTCTTTCTCTCTCTAACTTAGATCAGATCAGTGAGTTTTGTGGTAAAAGAAAAGCAACGATTGTGTATTAAAACTTGACAAGCAGCAGGCAGGTAAAAGCTGCTGATAAAAAAGTTAGTTAAATCATGGTTAAATGTTCTAGTCTTGTCAGCCTGCAAATACATTCTGTCTCTTTTCTTCGCATTAAAAATTTTCATTTCTCCTCCTGCTCAAAAAATGGATTATATTTATTGTTGAATGGTTTGCGGATGGTTGGAAAAACTGTTTCTTTCAGAAACCTCCACGAAAAAAGATGAGCAATGTTTTTGAGCACATTTTTCAAGTTTCGGTGACTCAATATATGACAGATAGATTTCCAACGCTACCCAAATAAAATAGAAACTTCTCACTAGGACGCCCTCTACAAACATGACATGTGAACACATACCGGTTGACCATTTGAGAACTGTCCACCCCTAATAACTTTTGATTCCTAAGTGAAGATTTCTTCGAGCAAAAACAGGTCGATTTCTATATCGAGGGAGTCATCTAAAACGTACATTAGAAAATTTCTATCTTTAGCCCCTTCGCCCCCACTCACTTCAACTTCAAAATTTCAAATGACACGACCTACTTTGCGATGCATTCAAGAGAATTAAATTCTATTCCTGGAAAAATATTTTTTAAATTTCCAACCCCCCTTCCCATATGCCTAAAATTTTCTGAGTGTCCAATTTAAATATTCTGAGATCTCTTCATTCTCTTCAATGCAGCCAACGTCATTCTGCGTAGCATCAAGAGAGATACATTTCCGTGTTTAAAATTTCACCAAAATTCACCCCTTCGCTCCTCCCCACCTTCACTTCAATGTTTAAAGTGACACCACCTACTTTGTGTTACATCGAATTGAAGGGAATCAAATTCCAAACTGGATATTTGGAAAACTTTAGGGAAGAAAGGAGGCTGTTTGGAATTTCGTGGAAAATGTTTTCAGAAAGAGAATTCAATTACATTCTTTGATGTGTTACAAAGTAGAATTGACGGCACACCACAGGGACCTGTGGGCGGAGCCTAACTGCAAGAACTTAGTTCATCTAGTGGTGCACCTAGATTTGCAGTGGGATTTTGGGTTTGCCTGAAACCGGGTAATGGTCCACCACTCCAGCTGACGGTGTTGCTTCCCCTATTTCAACACAAGGACTCGTTCAAAACGATTTTTAGCGCATTTTCCATCTTGATGAAAATCGCTATTGCAACCGCTTTGTCCGTCCGTCCGTTCCTCGAACTCCTCCCCAACTAGACGCCCTGGCTTTCTAATTTTTTCGCTGTTACATAGCTGCCACTCCCAAAGGAGGGCTAGGCTATATTAAATGTCTATATTGCGCCACCAACATAGAGAAAACCGCCCCCGATAAACTTGAAATAACATGATATTGCAATTTCTCCCAGACCTACTGCTCTGGTGCTCTCATTTTATGAATAATACATGGTTGCCACTTATAAACGGAAGCCCAGAAACATTCCGCCTCCAATATGCGCCGCCGATATAAAAAAATTGCTAAAAACCGCCTCCAATCACTTTAAAATGGAAAACATAGACCCGAAGACAAAGCGATCTAATTATTTTGGTATATGAACAGCTGACTAAAAATGGAAAAGAATAGGCTACTTTTGGTTAGTCACCGCCCCCAGATTCCGCCCCCAAACGACAAATAGTGCAACTTTCACAATTTTACTGATTGAGATGTTCTCTCAAACATTTAGAAACTGCCAACTCAAAATGTGCAATATTTTCTTAGCCAAACGCTGCCGCTCCCACACGCCGCCCCCAAAGCAAGAGATAAATGTGAAATATAAACCTAAAGACATAGCGATCTAATTCTTCCGCTATATAGATAGTTTACTGAAAATGAGAAAAGATAGGCCACTTTTGATTAACCGCCGCCTCCAACTCCCGCCCCCCAAACAAAAAAAAAACAACTTTACAATTTTCACTGATTGTCATATTTCCTTAAACATTTAGAAACTCCCAACTTGAACTGTGCAACAGTTACTTTGCCGAATGCTGCCACCCCCAAACGCTGCCCTTAAAGTAAGAGATAAATGAAAAACACAAACCCAAAGACATAGCGATCTAATTCTTCCGCTATATGGATAGCTGACTAAAAATGGGAAAGTATAGGCTACTTTTGATATGGCGCCGCCTCCAGCTTCCGCCCCCAAAAGAAAAAAGTGCAACTTCCAACAATTTTCACTGATTTGGATGGTTATGTTACCTCAAACATAAATAAACTCCCAGCTCAAACTGTGCAAGAATTTCTTTGCCAAACTCTACCGCTCCCACACGCCGCCCCCAAAGTAAGAGATAAATGTAAAACAGAAACCTGAAGATTAACGATCTAATTCTTTCGCTATATGTATAGATGACTGAAGATGGGAAGAGATATGTCACTTTTGATTAGTCGCCGCCTCCAGCTCCCGCCCCCAAACAAAAAAAATGCAACTTTCATAATTTTCACTGATTTGTCATATTTCTTTACACACTGCCGCCCCCACACGCTGCCCTCAAAGTAAGAGATGAATGAAAAACATAAAGAATAATGGGCAAAGAATAATGTTTCTCCTTCAACCAAATTTCTTCACATTTATAATATGCCTCTTTAAGAAAATGCGCTACTGAGACTCACGCACGTGAAGGCATACTCACTTGTTGTTTATCTGTTTAGCCCCGCCCACAGGTCCCTGTGGTGTGCCGTCAACTCTAGGTGATGTCACTTTCAATCAATGCTATAATTATGCAGAATATGACGTTGACTGCATTGAAGAGAATTAAGAGGTCGAGAATATTTGAACTGGGCATTCTTTGAGTGTTCTTAGTCAAAAGACAATTGCAGGAATATGGGAGGTGGGGTTGAAAATTTTCAAAATATTTTTCCAGAAAAAGAATTTAATTCTCTTCAATTCAATGTAACGCAAAGTAGGTGGTGCCATTTGAAGTTGCGAAGTTAGGGTGGGTAGGGGCTAAGGGACTGAAGATAGAAACTTCCCAATGTACGTTTTAGATGTGCCCCTCGATTCGACCTGTTTTTGCTCGGAGAAATCTTCACTAGCAATCGAAAATTATTACAGGTGGATAGTTTTCGAAATGAGCACCCGGTATATTATTTTTTCACTGAGAAAATAGTGCGCACTAAACAACTCTGACAGAATGAGCACAGACCAATATAATAGTACGGTTTTGTGTTGAGTTTTCCCCGGCGTCATTAGTAAAAAGTGTGCACTTTTGTTACTAGTGGACGAGAAAGTGTGCACTTTTGTTACTAGTGGACAGGAGAGTGCTATGATTAGGTACTCTGCGCCGTGCAGCGGTTTTTCATGTCAAATTTTTATTTACCGCTTGTTTAGCCTTCATGGAGTATGTGACGTACTTGGTCAGCAGTTACCCTAAAATGATGAGAATGTGGATTGGTCCTGAACTAGTGATTGGCGTCTACAATCCAGAAGCTCTTGAAGTGTTACTGAATCACCCAAAAAGTTTGTCGAAAAAAGACCTCCTTTACCGGTTTTTTGAGCCGGTGGCTGGATTAGGTCTTGTAACAGCATCAGGTGAGTTTTTTGCTTTTCGTTTAAACGCCATTCTAGAACATTCATTTGTCTATTTCGGTTATACTATGACTACTTTGTAGCACTGTTTTTTGGCAAAACAGTGTCTCAAATATCTACTTTGTGCAACTGAAAATGGAGCACTTGTGCCACTGTTTTGGCTGTCAATGATGACATAAGCATCATTCAAATGTCAGTTTGTACATTTTCTTATTTTGAATAAGTAAATTAAGGCGATACAGACAAAGTAGTTAGTATGAAAAACATGTGTTACAATTCATTTTTGTAATACTCCTGCAAACTTAGTCGTACTACAAAAATTGTCACTGTAACACTAGTTTTACAATATGTATACTATTCCACAACAAGTACAACATGGTTTGGCAGATTTGCTGCACTTGTATGAAAAGCTACCGATATAGCTTTCGAGAGAAAGGGTCCCAAACCAATTGTCTGAGTCAAATTAATAGTTGAAAATACATGGGACAATGCTGGATCTAAATTACAAAAACAAAACATCAAATTCGAGGGTGAAAAATCATAATTTTTCTGTGATGAAACCGGATTGAACATGTTTTTATCACAATTTCATGCTTATTTTTGGTATCGGAATGTGCAATTTAGTTAAAAATGATGCAAAATATGCCAAAAAAAAGGTGTTTGTCACGGTTTACCATAAGACATTGTGAAAAATCGCACCTTGATCCATTGGTAGCCGTCTGGTACACCACTGGTGCACTACACTTCCTGGAAACTTATTGCATTGTGTTCCTCGATCTTGAAAATATCAAGTCCAATGAAAAAGGTACAAAAAAAGCAACTATTTCAAAAATGGTAATTTCTTGGACACACAGTCAGGTGGTGCAAAAATGTAAAAAAATCAACCAGCTCCCAATTCACAAAAAACGATTCTACACATTTTTTAAATGGTTCTGGAGAGACATTGTATCGATACCTCGGAAGGGTTTTACAAATTCTCACCTATCTCGCCTAATTACAGGGCGATTTCAAAAAAGCATCTTTTTGGTCTTGTGGTCTAACTTTTTTCATTGTTGACCGATTTCTGAATATAGGGCTCATGTTAAAGCTTGAGCTTTAGGTAAAAATGTTTGGGGATCACACTTGACCTATCATAGAATTCCAAAGTGCGTGCGGCTTTAACGCGGGTCGCCTCTGAAATTTTATTTCGAGGAAAAACTGGTATGAACCCTACGTTTCTTGAAAAGACCTATCCAATATGAACATTTTATGATGCTTCTGTACTTCGATATGAGTCAAAAAATATTGCTACTGAATTCAAAAATCAACGCCTGGACTTACTGCGAATTCTGGTAACCCAAGTTACAAAAATTCAGAACCAACTGGTTGTTTGAGTGTTTTGCATGTCATTTCGACTGGATCCTCATTCATCCATCATAATTATTCATCATGACTTCTTGTAACTTAGGTTACCGTAATTGGCAGGTAAGCCCAGGCGTTGATTTTTTTCCCGAGAACCATGGCATGGAGTTTTGGATTCAAAAGCATATTTTTTGACTCATCGAAGTTTACAGAAGCATCATAAAATGTTCAGATTGGATAGGTCTTTTTAAGAGACGTATATGGATTCATACCAGTTTTTCCTCGAACTGAAATTTCAGAAGTGACTAGCATTTAAGTCACGTTTGTTGCGCACCCTCAGTTTAAATTTCCACGATGGGTCAATTTGAATCCCTAAACATTCTTGCCTGAAGTTTGAGCTTCCAATATGAGCCCTAGATTTCAGAAATCAGTCAACAATGAAAAAAGTTATTACTACAAAACCAAAAAGATGCTATTTTTTAATCACCCTGCAATTAGCACAGCTATTCAGAAATGTAAGAGTCATTCAAAACAGTCTACAATTTCGGGAAATATAGCACTTCAAGTATGACTGAAATTTTGGGGTGGACCAATTGATATGGCGAGCACATTACTCTATATAAATGAATAAATAGTTTATCTTCTCCAATTTGTTTTTTTTTCTAGTTCCAAAATGGAAACGGCACAGAAAAACTATTAATCCTTCCTTCAACCAACAAGTACTGAACGGATTCATGGACACATTTTCTAAACAAAGTACAATTTTTGTTGATCAACTGCATAAATGCGCGAACAAAGGGGAGTTCAACGTAATTGGCATGACAACTAAATTTGCGGTGGACGTGACTTGCGGTAAGAATATTGAAGGCCTTAAACTCAAAAGTGTCATTCACATTGACTTCAACCGATACCGTTTTAGCAACACTAACGTCAGTGTAGAAATTTGGACCTGTACATTTCATGTTTGAGACTGAGAACACAATGAAAGCAGGTTGCCGGTTTCCGGTTTCGGTGCAGGCAACCTGCTTTCGTTGTGTTTTTGGCCTCACGCATAAAATGTACTGGTCCAAACTTCTACACTAAAGCCAAAACTCATTAGCGCGCTGTAACTATACCTGTAACGTGTAATGTAACTGATTCTGTAACCACCTTTTTCAAGTGTATATGTTTTGACACTCTTGTAAAGTCGGGTACTGATTAGCGTACTGTGACAAAAAAAAAATAGAATCGCACCAGGGTTGAACGTAGTATAACTATTACATAATTGTTACATACATTAATAGGGGGACGGTCTTTTGGCTTTGATTTATAACAATTATGAGATATTATTCATTTTGAAATTTAATAGTGCGTTCAATTTCAAGCATGTAATATTTTTAAGAGCAAAAAATTACTTACTTACTTTATTAAATACATACAGTCAAAAGAATCCGATTTTGGAAGAATCCGGCAAGATAATAATGAAAACAGTTGAAGTACATCTCACAGCTACGGCGACCCATTGGCTAAATATACAGAGTGTCAAATTCAGAACTTACAAGTAAGTCTGACACAAAAGCCGATATCAAAAATCGCTTGAAACCGTTTCGACAGAATAGAGGGGAAACCATAAAAGCGAAATCAGTGACTCACTCCCACTCAGCGCCTGAGCCTCAGCCCTCTCCGCTATTTTTTTTTTCAAATGGCAACCCCCCACTAGTGAAACACTATTTTGAAAAGCATTTTTCAAGGGCTTTTCAGTAGTACCAATTATTCTATATTTTCGTTGATTTCCAATAATTTGAAAAAAAACGGTCTGATGGGTATAATACATTGATTCAAATGAATTCACCCCACATCAAATTTAATTTTAACTACTTCAGACCAAAAAAAGAAAGACCAACTTTTCATTCCAAGTGTTCAAAATGATAGCGGTTTTTGGCAAGGCAAAATAAAGCCTGTTCTCGGATTCTTTGGTAATTCTACGCCGCGGTTCTTCAGTCGACTCCGGCTGAGTTTTAAAACAACAAACTTCAAGAGGTGTTCCCACTGAAAGACGTCTGGAGGAGCCAAGTCCGATATTCTGGAAGGCCATTCAATAAGTCCGTTTCTTCCAATCCATCGATCAGTATAATAATCATCTAACCAATGATTAACTAGACATAGTGAGGTAGAGCTCCATCTTGTTGGAAATTGAGTAAGTCCTCGGTCAAATGATTAGGGTTTCCATCCAGGTCAATTTGATTTTCTAATTCCTGGACTATTAGAGGCTCAATGGCGATTTCCAACGTTTCTGCATAAAGCGATCGATGAAAAGGAAGAAAAGGAAGAAATGGCAGAAAAGGACTTATTGAATGGCCTCCTAAATCACCGGACTTGGCTCCTCCAGACTTCTTCCAGTGGAAACACTCAAAGTCTGATGTTTTCAAGCTCAGCCGGAGTCGTCTGAAGAACTGCGGCTTACAATTACCGAAGAATGTCACGCGATTTCAAGAAAAATCTTCGACAAGAGCTCGAGAACAGGCTTTATTTTGCCTTGCGAAAAACGTCAATCATTCTGAACACTTATCATGAACAATTGGTTTTCCTTTTTGGTTTGAAGTAGTTAAAATTTGATTTATTGTGGAGTGAATTCATTCAAATCGATGTAAACCCATTAGACAGTTTTTTTTTCAAATTTATCGGAAACCACAAAAACAAAATATAGAATAATTGGTACCACTGGAAAGCACTTTTCAAGAGCTTTTCAATATGTTATCACAAGTGGGAGATTGCTATTTGAAAAAAATTAGTGGAGGTAGCTGAGGCTCAGACACTGAGTTAAGCCGCATCCCCATAAGATTAGCGCAGTTAGACTGCAGGGGGACTGCGTAGGTAATTAACCAATCTTACCACGACCGTTTCACATAGAATTAGTGCAGAACTAGCAACTTGTCACGTGAGCTGCCGACCTGACGCAACAACCGTCAAACGGCTCTTTCTTGTTAACGTCTGAAATTTGGCATTCGCATATCACAGTAGCAGATTCGCATTATCAGTGAAGTTATCATGCCGCAATAATAGCTTAGCAATGGAATCGTGAATTGTGATTAGCGATGGCAAGAAAATTGGCTAGGGCAGTGCGGAATGCCAGAAAACTTCAAACTTCTGCCATCCCAACTGCACTCCCACTGCCACTCGTTTCCTACCGTAAGTTTATGTGAACACTCAATGCAAAAACCTATAGTTTAGCTTTTTTACCATACCGTTGCCACTGCACTAATCCTATGTGGATGCGGCTTAAGGGTGAATCACTGACTTCACTATTATGGTTTCCCCTCGATTCTGTTGAAACGGTTTTGGGCGATTTTAGAAATTTGTTCCAGACTTACAGGCAATTGTAAGTTTTGAATCTGAGACCCTGTATAAGCCGGGCCGCTATTCTTCTAACGTCTACTGGAGTTCCACGTACGAGGTCACGATATTCTAAATTCTCAGCTAGCTTTTCATTGAAGTGTCATTCACAAAAAATTATTTACCTAGATAGAGAAGAACGACTTTTCGGGTCGAAGCTCGGTCGCTAATGTTGGGTCTGTAGGGCTAGTAGTGGAAGAAGACTTTTCTTTGGATTCTCTAATATTTATGAACAAAGTTCGATAGAAAGAGTACCAATCAAGAACCACTTGGATAAGACGATCATTTCAAAAGTCAATAACAAAAAATATAAACTCCAAGATGGTGACCGTCGTTTTGAATATCTTTTCCTTTTATTCATGCCCTTTTTAAACAAAAGTCATCAAAATGTCATGATAAAATAATAGACTAATTGAAAAGAGCAAATCTTTTCCTATGCTCTAAACCAAAATCAGCCTGCTCACTTGATTCGTGGAGCTACAGCGATTTGAAAATGGGTCTACTCAACTTGACATGTATATGACATAATAGATATTCTTCATTGGTATTCGATCAATGTCCGTCAAAAATTGAAGATTTCAAAAGGGAAAAAAAAGTCTCAACTTTTTGATTCTATATTATCACCTGACAAATTAGAAAGTAGCATAAGTAATAAGATCTGAGAAACCCTGTATTGTTCAAGCAAGTTCTGTATTATTGTTTATAGAAACCATCATGGGTGTAAAATATGACCAACGATTTGATCTCGACCTTCAGCATATCATGCATTGTATTTCAAAAACTGTGGCTGCAAGATTGTGCAAAATTTGGCTCCAGTTTGATTTTATATTTGATCGGACACAGCGAGCTACCGAATTTCGTCATTCCATCAAGCAGTTCCATGGTTTCGTCGCAAACGTGAGTTATTAAATGGAATAACTTTTACTTTATCAGATGCTTACATTATTTTCTCATCTTTAATTATTAATATGAACAAATACAATGATTTTACAAATCATGCATAGGAAATGTAGACCTACACAAAGCGTGTACGAAAACTGACCAGAACTGTAAAGAGCAAAAGAACTATTGCTGGATGATAAAGAGTAGATTTTTAAGGAGTTCATTTTTTAATCAATGCACTTATAATCAACAGGTTATTAAAGACAGACGTAAAATCATCAACAATCGCCCGGAAGATGCTGCAATAGAAGAACGTGAGACAGATTAAAAAAAAAGCTCTGTTATGATACTATGATGGTATATTATTTTCAGCTATCCTCACCAAGAGGAAGGCATTTTTGGATCTGTTGCTTGAAAATTCCAATTTCACAGAAGAAGAGTTGAACGAAGAAGTGAACACGTTCATGCTCGGTGGTTCTGATACCATAGGCATAGCTGCTGGATTCATTCTCATTATGCTAGGAATGCACAACGACGTTCAAGTGGGTATACAGGGAGAAAGAATTAGGGAAAGGTTGCCGATATTGTACCGGTGCCTAAATTGTACCGCCGAGCTTTGTTCAATTTATCTAACTTTTGCCGCCCCTATAGGTATTACAGTACACTACAGTGCCCTGAAAAAAGTCATATCACTGAAATTTTCTCATTTCAACAGCTCATCAATCTTGTCATTATTGAATTTTAATTTTCTACTGTTATGTAGTGTATTTTTTGAGAAAGGTCAATCAATTCTTTCGAAATATTTCCTTCAGCCAGATTGGCGTTATGTGGTGCAAATAAAAGCTCCACATGGCTATTTCTCTGGCTATTTTTCATACAGAACTTCGACAGATAAAGTTGATACTTCGTGGAAAAAATCGTGAACTAAGAAAATTTGTGCCATTTGGTTGCTTAAATTGTACCACTGCCTGGTTTCTTACATTATGCCGGCACGGCACAATAAAGGATTTTTGCTTAGATCGACTGTTTTCGGTAAATTTGACGGTTTCTGTTTGAAATTGATAGCTATAGGTAGGTAATGCAGTCCAACTGCGTTGGCCATAGGTATATTACTGAATTTTGGACGTATTCTTATTGCAATTATTAAATTTGTTGAATTTTTTTTCAATTATTCGGAATACGGAATACCACCTTTCTGCTACTTGATAAATCCCATGGAAGAAACTTGAACTTTGATACTCTGTTTAGTCTGTTTCGCACCCAATTACCAATGGAAGTTCTGATGCTGACTCTCATTTGAAAATTTTGACAGGTCGTACAATTTAGGAACACGACGCGACGGTACAATTTAGGCGACCGGTCTCCTTTATTGTACCGATCGTAATACTAAAAACATTTCCATTTTAAATATAAATTGTTACGTTACAAGTTTCTAAAAAATGTGGTGAGTAAGTACATAACACTTCTACGAATGATGTTGCGAAATTTGAAGACTAAATAACGAAAAATGTGAAATAAATCCAGTTTAACATCAAAACCGGTACAATACAGGCAACCTTCCTCTTAATGTTTAGATCGGACACAGATAACTGGCAATCAAATCCAGGTGAGCGCTTTTCACTGCATTTCTCTATGTTTGCCTGTCTGTCTGCTTTGTTATTCTGAGGTCTTGTTACAAGGATTTGTCTATGTGCAACTCGAACCATTTGAAATGAATGCTCTCTCCCGTGTACGTGTAAGGTACTGTCCGATACAAAGTTGAATCAATTTTACAGGAGAATGTTTTGAAAGAAGTCTTGCGCGTGGTTGGGCCCGATCGTCCGGTAGAACTAACGGATTTGCCGGATTTAAAATACACCGAATGTGTCATTAAAGAAACTCTTCGATTGTTTCCACCATTTCCATACTTGAACAGGTCTCCGGAGGAGGATATTCCCTTTCAAGGTACCTGTTACCTGCCCAATGCGAAGGTAAGTAGTGACAAAAACAAACTGTACAACTTCCGTTTTTCAGATGGGATGACATTTCCAAAAGGATCGATAATCTTTCTGGATGTGATAGACATGCACCGGTCGGACAAGTACTGGGCTGATCCATTGAAGTTCATCCCAGACAGATTCTCATCCGAAGAAATTGCCAAGCGCCATCCATACTGTTTCCTGCCTTTTTCTGCAGGACCAAGGAACTGCATAGGACACAGATTTGCATATATGTTGTTAAAGACAATGATTGCCACTCTGGTAAGAGCTTACAAGGTATCGACAAAGTATAAAAAGATCGAAGACATTGAGTTGACCTTCGAAGTGACTTTGGGAACTCCGCACGGACATCCTGTTTCCTTGACAACTCGTAGAAGCTCTTGACTTCTTGATCGTTCCATTTAAATTTTATATAGTATTATTTTGTAAAGTGATGATTATATAAATTCCGAAAAAATATACAAACTCTCTATCTTTAAAAGTGACGTCAATGAACGAACGTGAAAGGCACGGCGCCGGCGCTGCAAGTAAGCAATGTTTTGTCAGTTACAAGTATTAAATTGCCAATTACCATTGTACTTGTATGGTGTGATGCCTGTTGGGGAATAAATGCATTATTATTATTAAAGACAGATCTGTGCTTGAAAATTGAAAACGGCTTTGATTTCCATGAAATTCTTTCAAAAGTAGTATGATAAGGAGTACATTATGAAAGGTTTTTAAAAGAATTCTATTTCATTTTAGATGTGAATTACAAACCCATTTTGAATTATCTTGGGTCGAGTATTTGAGTCCTTTCTGAAATATCATGGAAAAAATGGCCCTTCGTTTTATTTCAATAAATCATTTTGGTACATTATTACAAAAAGTACAAATAAAACACGTACACACGTCACACATACAATAGCTATTATCGTTATTGTTTTGTTGTTAGCTTGGAAACTGTTTGAAACTTGCTTGGCAAAAAATTAATAATAATAGTACCTACTCTAAAACTTCAATGAAGAAGTGACATCGAAACATATTTGCCAAAAATGTAACCTGAGATAAAAATAAGTAGGTAGTCATTAATGCGAAAAAAAATGTAAGGGAAAGAGAAACTGTATGTGACACGTAAGAATACCTCTCATTTGCGATTTGTGGTAAAAACGGGAGATTATTCAAGCAATTTGAAAGTTTGAAAGACACGAGCAGAGCAAATGTTTGGAATAAGACATTTTTGATGTAGAAATTAGGGGTGATTAGTTTCATCTCCATCATACCTATTTTTAACGTTAATACCATTGTACCGTTGAGGGCCGTCTTAGCCCCATAACTCGGCTAGCCTAAACAGATGACTTTTTTTTTTCTAATAAGCAAATATCTGAATATTTCTGTAAAAGCTCAGCTTTATACGAAAAATGCCCACCTCAGTAGTAATGTAGTGCATTTTGCATAGTGTAAATATGAGTGGCATGCGCGCACCACTTCTTTACGGTTGTTGGTTGCGTCAGAAAAAAAATCATATCTGAAAAACTATAAGTCCTAGATCAAAATTTTTTGTTTCAAAAAAATTCTGCAATACTTTGGCCCCAATTGCTTCACTGGTTGTATATATAGAAAACTGTGAAAACAAAGATTTCACTCGCTGACTGAAAATCATGATGCATCCAGAGCCGATGAAAATGTTTATAAACTTGATAGATAAATAATAGGGTGTGCATTTTTTCGTGTTGTTAAAGATTGTTTATACAAGCTGGTCCATCCTAGCGTGATTATCCCATAGCGGTCTTACCGTTCAAGATAGAGAAAAAGATGTAAGAGAAAAGTTATATGGTTTGTTAAGACCTATAACCTAAAATTATTTTCAGCTATACAGGGTGTCCCATTTTGACGGGATTAACGAAACGTCCATTCTTTTAAATGGAACACCTATATTTTTTAGATTTTCATGATCAACTTTTTCAACTACGCGTGTATTTTTAATAATAATAATAATAATAAATGATATTTATTGAACAGTTATGTTGTTCAAAAGGCTTTCGACCGAGGTCCTTCTGCCCTTAAACTACAATTTTTTTTTTAAGATATTACTTGAAAAAGTGATTTACAACAACTTTGTATTTAAGGTAGAGCTAATTTTTTGTGGATTTTTTTTTTTAATTGTTTTATGGAGGTTGCTCTTCTTTCATGACTTCGAGGATTTCCCTGATGGTCAGGACTGGCAGCTTCCTTTTGGGGGGAGATGGAACCCTTTCCCTACACATTGCATCCAACCATTCCATGTGTTCCCCATTGGCGAATTTTGTAGCTAGCATGTTTAACCGTTCTGCAATTGGCTGGATTTTAGTTTTGTTGTATAGTTCTTCGTTGGGAGGGTTATGCAGTGGATTGTTCTTGTTCCTCATTTTTGTGATGGCTCTCAGAGTGGATCGTTCGGCTACTTGTATTATTTTAATAGTGGTGTTATGCACATTAATCATTAACACGGGTGCGTACTCGATAATAGGCCTGCAGATGGTTTTGTAGATGTGGGCAGCAGTTTTGATGTTTATGCCTTTGGACTTGTATGTGAGGCTTCTGAAGTGTTTCGCCCTGGCTATGCATTTACTCTTAGACAAGTTGGCATGTTGCTTGAAGTTTAACTTTAGGTCTATGGTAACTCCTAAGTACTTCACGTGGGGTCTTGGATTGCAGATAGTGTTGTCAATTATGATGAAAGGAGAGGAATTCTTGATTCGGTGATTGAAGATGATGAATTGGGTTTTGTTGGGGTTCGGCTCGAGCCTCCATTTGTTGAACCATGTGAGGGTGTTGTCCATGAGTTTTTGTAGTGATTTAATTGTTTCTCTTAAAGTGGAATTATGGCTCACAAGAGCAGTGTCGTCCGCGTACTGCAGGATGTACAGGTCCTTGTTGAATGCATTACTCTTCATTATGTCATGGCAGTAGTAGTTGTAGAGGTCTGGAGATAGTGGAGATCCCTGGGGAACGCCCTGTTCTGGAGAAAATGTAGATGACATAGAGGTGTTGACTTTCACTTGCAGAGAGCGGTTTTTCAGAAATTCTGCAATCAACCTAAGTAGGAATTTTGGGCAGTTGAGGAGTTGCAGTTTGTATAGAAGCCCTTTGTGCCATACGGAATCGAATGCCTTATTGATGTCTAGAAGAATTGCTGCACTGTGTTGGCCGGCCAGTTTTGCAGTTTGGATGTTGGAACACAGTATGGTTAATGGATGGCTTGTGGATTTTTTATTCTGGAATCCGAACTGGAATTGCGGTATGTGATGTCCTATTGCTTTTTTAAGTTCTTCTTTGATGAGATTTTCTAGATTTTTTCCTAGCACCGGTAGAAGAGTAATGGGTCTGTAGTTTTCCGCTTTTTTGTGATTGGTGTTGGGCTTTGGTATGGTGATGATGATTCCCTGTTTCCATTCTGGAGGAAAGTAGTGATGTCTGAAGCAGTATTCATACATTTTTATGATGTACAGATGTGTATGGTATTCTAGACTCTTGATGATGTTTCTTGTGATGTTGTCGACTCCTGGAGAAGAATTTTTTCCTCTGTTTATGATTGTGAAGTAATCCTCTTCGTTGATTTTGAATTCTTCTTCTACTTCATTTTCCAAAACAAATTGTTGGTGCCATCTGTTGACTAGTTGGAGTGTTTGTTGGTGAAATTTTGGACTTGTCTGTTCTGTGTATGCAGCTTTAAAATGTTCTTCAAATTTCAGCGTTTTTTCTTGGTCAGATTTGTAGGTTCTTCCGTTGTTGTCTTCGAGATGAGGCGTTATTTTCTTTTCTTTGTATCTTGTTATTCTTTTTATTTGCTGCCAGTAATTTTTTCCTTTTTCTTTGTTGATGTTGTTGCATGTTTCTAACCATTTGTGCTCTCGGTATTGTTGGATTAGTTTCTGAATATCTTTGTTGAAATTGTTGATTTCCGTTTTGAGTGCTGGATCTTGACTAGTTTTGTATTCACGATATAAACTCCTTTTTTTCTTGATGAGTCTCAGAATGAACGAAGGAAGCTCCTGGAGGTAATACTTGATGTTTGTTTTTGGCGAGAAACTGGTGACGTTTTCAGTTAACGTTTGGCAGAATTCAGTGATTGCTTCGGTGGTGATTGGAGCATTTCCTTTTTCCGTGATGTAGTGTGTCATAATTTCGTTGAGTTTCTTCGTGTCGCATTTGTTAAGATTGATTTTGATTTCTTCCTCTTGGAAGATGACAGCTTCTAGATCAATGCTGATTTGGAGGGCCAGGTGATCTGCGCCTATATCTGGGGTTGTGTCGATAAGTTTGATGTTGTTTGCGAGGTTTTTTGTGAATAGCATGAGGTCGGGTGTTGTGTCTTGATTGTTAGGCATGATAAAAGTAGGTGGGGTTTGAGCCATTTTGAATGATGAGTTTTTTGTGAAGTTGGTGATGACCGTCTTTTTTCTTTTGTTGACGTTGAAGTCTCCGATGATTATCGCGTATTTATATAGGGCTGCTTTTCTGAAAATTGTTTCTTCTATGTTGGAAGTAGGATGTATGTAAACCAGGAAGATGTGAAGTTTTTCATTTTGAAATGGGAGTGAGACGTGTGTGGCTTCATTCAATGGGTTGTTTATTGCTGGTGCATTTTCCATTCCAAACTTCAGATCAGGGTGCGACTGAATCAGGCTTCCTCCACGAACGTTGGTGTTTACCATGTTTCCATTTTTTTGCATGATGTTCCAGTTGCGATATTTGGTGTTGCTGTTTTCTTTAGTTTTACTTTCTACAAACATTGTGCAGTTGATGGAATTGTTTTCAATGAAGTTGTTGATGATTGTCTTCTTAGGTATGTAGCTGTTGATGTTGGAGTAGATGATATTAAGCAGGGACGTGAACTTGAACATTGTGTGTGTTGTGGATAGGTTCAGTTGGTGAAGGGTTTTCTGGACTGTCAAGATCGAACATCAGGATGTATAGCCTGGTTCCTGTGAAAACAGCTGTTGTATCAATATTGTAGTTTGTGACAAATCTCTTCCTTAGTTTTTTCAGCAGTTCCTCTCTGTTATTGTTTTTGGGATTGTTGAGCTTGTTTGTGTATGTGTTGACAATGTGATCATGTATTGTAATAGTGGCGTGTATTCTGGAGTTTTTAGTGACTTTCTTATCCAGTTCTGTTGATTTTTTGTTCAGAGGCTTAATTGGCGTGTTCGGTATTCCTTCGATTGGGGCTTTGGGTCGTTTTGGGCATTTAAAAGACCATGCAGAGTGTTCTTCGGAGTTGCATGCACCACATTTCGGGGGAAGTTGAGTTGTGCATCTTGAGGATTGGTGGTTGCCTTGACACTTGTTGCATTTGATTGGAGTGTTGCAGTCGTCTGTCTTGTGTGAGAATTGATGACATCTGCTACAAGGCAAGGGTACCGGTGTAGGAGGTAGTGCTGTATATACAGGATAGTGAAGATTTTTGAAGAAGACTCCGCTGTTTAGCAGTTGTTCGTATGATTTGATGCACCCTGTAATAATCCTAATCAGGCGTGTGGGTTTGTTTGTTTGCCTTGATATTATTCTTTTACAGTAACGATGGTTTATACCGGTTTTTGTCAAATGATTCCCGATTGTTTCATCCGCAATATCAGTTTCGACCATTGCAATGACTGCGCAGTACGACAGTGTCAGTTGAGGGTTTCTTGGGATTTCGCTAGGAGCTTTAGTTTCAGAGAAGTTTGAAATTTTCTTAGCTGTTATCATTTGTTTTAGTGCTGCCTCAATTTCAGTTTTTTCCTTGTCGCTTTTGAGTAGGAAACCGTTTTTTGTTTTGATGATGTTGTCTGTTGAATTTGGAAAGTAATTCTCCCAACTTTCTGCCATTTGAATTCTGCTTATATTTTCTTTTGTAGTTAAGTTATAAAGAGTCTTGAATTTTTTGTGTGTTAATTCATACATTTTTGGTGAGTAGTTATTGTGTTTGTTGTTGTTGTAATTGCTCTGGGTGGATTGTTGTTGTTGTTGTTGTTGTTGCTGCTGCTGCTGCTGCTGCTGCTGCTGCTGCTGCTGCTGCTGCTGCTGCTGCTGCTGCTGCTGCTGCTGCTGCTGCTGCTGCTGCTGCTGCTGCTGCTGCTGCTGCTGCTGCTGCTGCTGCTGCTGCTGCTGCTGCTGCTGCTGCTGCTGCTGCTGCTGCTGCTGCTGCTGCTGCTGCTGCTGCTGCTGCTGCTGCTGCTGCTGCTGCTGCTGCTGCTGCTGCTGCTGCTGCTGCTGCTGCTGCTGCTGCTGCTGCTGCTGCTGCTGCTGCTGCTGCTGCTGCTGCTGCTGCTGCTGCTGCTGCTGCTGCTGCTGCTGCTGCTGCTGCTGCTGCTGCTGCTGCTGCTGCTGTGGAGGTGCGTTGCGTTGTGCCTGTTGTTTTTGCGATTGTGATTGCGTCCGAGTGGAGTTGGTGGGTTGACTTAGTTGGCTTGCTGTAGCGTTGGGTATGGCGAAAACCTGTTCTTCTTTGTTTACCGGTGGAGTCTTGTTGTCATTTTTCTTCTTGGATGGCTTTTTCGGCCGCCCCCTGCCTCGTGTCCTTTTTGCACCTGTCGTGACACTTTTTTGACTGTTGTCCGTTTCGGTTTCGCTGACTTCCTCATCTGCGTCCATGCGGGAGGCGCCGGACTCTGACCACGAATCGCCGCCAGGCCCGGGCATTCTATTCGGGAAGTTCTCCTCAGCTGATGTTTTCCTTTTTTAATTGCGAGATTTAGAAGTTCCTGTATTGTGAATATGTGTTTTTTGGCCGGTTGATAACGGAGCGGTGTTTTGCACGTGTGCACTGTATCGCTATCCGTACGCGACTGCGTGTATTTTTATTTTTCAATTGTGTGGCAGTGCTACAAACTAAAAATTAAAAACTAAAAAAATCGCATTTTCACAGTTTTCTTAGAAAAATCGTAGCGGCCTTGCTTTTTAAAACTAAGAGATGAAACTTGACATGGTGATAGTCAAGTCAAAGACCAATATCCGAATGTCAAAAAATTAGAATTTCTTGATACGAAACGTTCACAAAAAAATATCAAACTTCATAATTTTCAAAGTATCATAACTCATTTTTTTCAAATGCCATGCCCCAAATTTCATGACATTATCTGATAACTTTTTTTATCCTCTTTCATTTTTACCGGGGGTACCTCACCCTTGAACTCCATTTTTTTCGAGATAATCGGAAATTTTTACAAAATTTGCTATTTTTTTCATTTTTCCAAAAATTGAGTTGCCCGTGTGGAATGACAGACAAGCCAAATAGTACGCAATTCTCAGTTAGTCACTCTGAATATTGTAGAACAAAGAAAAATGATTTTACGCGAGAGGAAATTATTGATATGATATTCTGGCAATAATCCAGATATCCAGGATCCCACTTTGTTTTCTTTTTGCATTGAAGCCATTTTTTTTCTGTTCGACTGTTTTCAGACTGACTAATTGACAGCTGCGTACTATTAGGCTGGCCTGTCATTCATCGCGGCCAACTCAATTGGAAAAAAAAAAGCAAGTTTTGTGGAAATTTCCGATTATCTCGAAAAAACAAAGTTTAAGGGAGGGTACCCCTAGTAAAAATGAAAGAAGATAAAAAGAGTTATCAGATAACCTTATAAAATTAGGGGCATGCCATTTGAAAAAAATGACTTATGATACTTTGAAAATTATGAAGTTTGATGTTTTTTTGTGAACATCGGGAAATCAAGAAATCCCAATTTTTTGACATCGGGATATTGGTCTTTGTTTTGACTATCACCATGTCAAGTTTTATCTCGTAGTTTTGAAAAGCTAGGCCGCTACGATTTTTCTAAGAAAACTGTGGAAATGCAATTTTTCTCAGTTTTCAATTTTTAGTTGGTAGCACTGTCACACAATTGAAGAACAACAATACAGGCATAAGACAGTTTAAAAAGCTGAACATGAAAATGCAAAAAAATATAGGGTGTTCCATTTAAAAAGATTGACGTTATAGGTCTCATCAAACCATATAACTTTTCTTTTACATCTTTTTCTCTATCTTGAACGGTAAGACCGCTATGGGATAATTACGCTAGGATGGACCACCCTGTACAGGGTGTCCGAGGTTTAAATCCGAAAACTTCAGCAATTGACAGAGAATTAAAAAATAATGGGACTTTATTCAAAAAAATGTTTTCAAAAATGAAAAATAACGAAAATATGGCCCTTCAAAGTTGGATTCAAAAAACCATTTTTCTGAAATAACTCTTACACCGTTCAACCGATTTTGTTCAAATTTGACACAGGGGATCCCACAATACATTTATATCAATAGCTTGAGATGACTTCTCCCGAGTGACTCCAGTGGCGTAGATATTGAGAGGTTCACCGCTATTAACCTCTCTATTTTTCACGCAAATCAAAATTTTGAGAAAGCGACCCAAATTCTTGATTTTGTATTCAATTTCAAGGAAAAAGTTACTCCTAGTAAATTTTGATTTGAGGCTTTGTTTTTGAGATACTTGAGTTTGGAAATTCCAAACACAAATCCAAATTTAAATCATTTTTGTTACTAAAAATTATATTTACCGGGCTAACGAAGCCTCAAATCAAAATTTATCGGGAGTAACTTTTTTTTTTAAATTAAATTCAGAAACAATAGCTTGGATTGGTTCCTCAAAATAGCCATTGGCGTAGAAAATAGGGGCGATAATATGAGTGGTTCCTCCAATATCTACGCCACTGGACTGTTTTTGGAATTTTCAAACTCAAATATCTCAAAAATGAAGCCTCAAATCAAAATTTAGCAAGAGTAACTTTTTCTTTGGAATTGAATGCAAAAACAACAATTTGGATCGTTTTCTCAAAATCTTCATTGGCGTAGAAAATAGGGGGGATAATATGAGTAGTTCCCCTAATATCTACGCCACTGGACTGTTTTGATCAAAGTAATAGTTTTTCTCATGGAGCTAAGTATTCAAGCATCACCGATCCAATTTTGGAAGAAATATCGTAAGTGACGTAGAAAATAGAATTTTCAGTAACAAAAATGATTTTAGTTCGTAATTGTGTTTGGAATTTCCAAACTCAAATATCTCAAAAACGAAGCTTCGAATCAAAATTTAGCATTCGTAGCTTTTTGTTTGGAATTGAATGCAAAATCAACATTTTGGGTCGTTTTTTCAAAATGTTCATTGGCGTAGAAAATAGGGGTGGGGGGGGGGGTAATAGGGGTGAACCTCCCATATCTACGCCACTGGGATCATTCAGAAAAAGTCATCCTGAGCTCCTGATGTAAGTGTATCGTAGGATCACCTGTGTCAAATTTGGACAAAATCTGTTGAATGGTGTAAGAGTTATTTTGAAAAAACGGTTTTTCAGAACTAACTTTGGAAGGCTATATCTCCGTTATTTTTCATTTTTGAAAATATTTTTCTCGACAAAGTCCCCTTATTTTTCAATTCTCTATCGGTTGCTGAAGTTTCCGGATTTAAATCTCGGACACCCTGTATTTGACCGATCATCTTCAAACGTCGTCGGTATCAACCTGCAATAGTTGAGATTCGATTAGCGAAAGAATGAACTGGGTATATTGAACCGTTCAAAAGATACGGAAGATTCAGATAAATTTTGTTAGGAAACGAGGAACGAGGAAAAAAAATCACGAAAAAAAAAGCTGCCACAAAATAATAGCCTCCGTCACTACGTCTGGCGAGGCTTAAAAAGTAACTCAGTGGGAATGATTAGGTATGCCTTTACATTATTGCATATGACCAATTTTACTAGTATCAATCGTTTCTCCATTTATTGAATACTGCGCGAATTCAAAATGGCGGTCAAGTGTGAAAAAATTAAAATTGCTTGTCTTATTTTTGAAAATAGTAGGCAAAGACGATCCTAATTGCGTTTCTGATGTCACTCTTGGCGAAAATATCAAATTTCATCCGAATATCTTGAAAGATCACTGATTTATTTGAAAAATCAATTTTCATGAAACCGACCATTTCCTTCGGGATATTCTAGAAACGGCTGAAGATATTCAGACGCGGTTTATTTCATCTTGATAAGCAATAAATTGTGAATCTACATGGTGATTTTCATGACTCCAACTTTTCTGGTTTGTGTTTGAATTTTTGCGATTTTGATCAACACTTTTCAAAATAAGGGCTATGTTTCATGGAACAATTTTACAAAGTGGCATCGCGGCATCTAAATTTGCAGGGTTGAAAAGCCTAACGATCGGACAAACTTGTGCGGCAACGTTTTGTTCACAAATCTCGTAATCTCGGAATTGTGGCAACTTATATACATAGTTATTCGCATACGAGAATTCGCCTTGATATGGTCATAAGACCGGAAACACGACGAAAACAGGTCCCTTGTTTCCGGTATTCGAAGCTGACTCACAATCCTCGTGGGCACTCTGGGTGAGCGCCTGCACCATAGATCGCCTGCACTTTGACCAGAACCGGCAAGGGTCTACTTTGTCGACGCCGGCCGGCAACCTATATCCGTTGTGTCTTCGGCCCAAAGGTCAAAAGAGTAGAAGAGTGGATTTGATAGCTATTTATTTGGGAACAATTGAAACATGTAGGTATCAAAAGTCAACGCATTTTGTCAATTTTCGGCTGAAACAAGGGCGTTTTTTTCTATTTCTTGAAGGAGGCAACTGATTTCAGGGTTTGTATGTGCCATCACTGCCATTTTGATAAAACACAATCAAATACCAACTCAGCTTTGATAAGATGAGATTATATTCAAAAACAATTCTCTGCCTACTTTAAATTCTTTTCAAAAAATCACTAGGTTCGATGTTCGTACAATAAAATCTATTGTTTCTCGTTCCATTGAGATTCTCCTCGCTACCTCTTGTATTGTGTTACAAAAGAGCGTTTTATTAAACGGAGGAGATAAACCGCATTTCGGAAGCTTGCATAATACCTAGGTACCTGTTTTGCTAAAGGTACTTACACTTTTTCCAGCATGAACCAATTTCATTCACTTATTATGAACTGTGAAATTTTGGTAAGTAGTTACCGGTTATTCAGCCTTTAATAAATGCAATGGAAACATTTTTAGAGAACATGCAGTTCATACAGAGAGTTGGTAGTTATTTTGCATCGAAATGTGCGTGCGAACTCTTATTAAGGTATCTATCTACCAGTAAAACATATTAACAACCAGGAACAAAATTATCCTAAATGGGAATAAAACATACCTCAAAGAAATATATACAAATGTGTGAATAACATTCTCCGGGATTCGGGATTAGGTTATTAGTGCTATCTACCTACTGAAAATCAGGTGAGTTTCAATTTCATTGGGCATAGCTGAACACTTCGGTACTAAGACCTATTCAATTTTAAATTATTTTTAGATGAAAATAATCAATAAAGTACAAAAGGCATAACGAAAATTTGAATAATGTTATTGGGTGTTTTCGTCCTGCTTGGTATGGTCATCCTACTTTTGATTTGGTATGTTCAGTTTCGTTGGGATAGACGAAACTTATACAGGGAGGCGGCAAAAATTCATGGGCCCGCAGGATGGCCTCTGATTGGCCAAGCCTTAGGATCCTTAACGTTTGCGCGAGATTCGAAAGGTTTGTGGAATTTTTTTCATTGCTACACAACTAACCCCTGTTTCCAGGATTATTGTAATAACACTAATAACCAATGTTCCACAAAAAATACAAGCAGGTATAGGTGTTATAGACCCCGGTATAGACACAAATCGATAGTTAGTTCAGTTCATCAAATTTTGCTGATAATAAATACTTACCAGGTATCCACTCAACTTGATTTTTTCAACAAACTAGTTATAGCATAAAATATATTTATGCCAATACTTGATCTTATTTCAATCATAACAACTCTGATGAACAACAAGTTATTTAATAACAAATTATGCCCTTCTGCCTGATGTTTAATTTTTGAAATTACTTGGAAAAATACATAGGGAAATTAGAAACTGATAATAAATGATTTGCAATGTTATCTTCGTGGAGATTCAGTGCCTCCTGACTTGTCGCTGATCAGTGATCACTTTACGAATTATTTGAGAAGAATGTCATCTACTGTTGAAAAAAAACTGTTGTGGTATCACAATACTTCCCCGATTAGTGAACAGAATTCTATGGGAATTTTTTTCCAGGCGTTTCTTTGGGTAGGAAGGAGGAACTTGATTGCGATATAGAGCAAACAATGCAGCATCCTCTCGATAAAAAAATGTGCAGGTATAAATTCGACTTTTCTGATAGAGCCTCGGAACCTTTTCTAAATTGTCCCGTTGTAAGAATCGTCAAATGAAATAGGCTCAATTTTATAGTCTGGCGTGAATCGGTTCACGGGTAAAAAAATCGGCTGTGTCACCTAAAAACTTCGCCGACGAGTAGAAGGAATGGATGTCAATTTCATTGAGACGTCCTTTTCGGGTGGGTAGTTAAATTTTACAAAATAAGTCGATCCCCGAGCAGGAATGGATTTTCAAGTGGAGTCCTGCATCAAAAGCGAGTCATCCTGGTCAAAATACGGGCGAGAGGCCTTCTCGGGTGGCAACGGCTAGAAGAAATTTCGAAAGTTCATAACGCATAACTGGAAAATGGTGGAAAATTGCAACTGCAGACTTAATTTGACTCTTTTGTTGTGTTGCTTCCTGCCAAATTTGGTCTCGATCCATCGGATAGATTTTGAATAATTGAATGGTAAAGTTTTAAATTTTGACATTTTTCAATTATTTGACAATACAGTTCTGTTCTGAATACAGTTTTCTTATGGGCTTTCAAACGGCATATCGCAAGTCAAGTTCCGTGAGATAGAGGTTCCGTCATTTTTTGGAAGTGGCACTTCCGTTTGACAGATGACAGCCAAAAACTAATGGGCTCATTCGACGGTGAAACCATGGATGGGTGCGATTCTAGAGTTATTCAAATGACTTTCCGTACACGAATCTCCTTGGTTTCGTGTGCATCTGGGCTGTCGGAAAAGAGAATTCGTATAAGAAAACTTTTCGAACAGGTTCGAGAATCGCACCCCATGTGGCGATTGTACGAACGGTTCTCAAGTTTTCCTATGAAAAACTGCTCATTTCCACCCATGGCACCCGAAGGATCTTGTTATTGAATAATAGTATATTACATACCGAGGCGGTAAGTGCTTCATTACTGCTGAGAGCTGCTCGAAGCAGGAATGAAGCATTTACCGCCGAGAGTATGTATACTATTTTATTCACAACCATTTAGAATGGTTAGAATGAAGATTCGGAGTTCAAATGGATTTAGGCTATTAGAATCATCAATTATTATATCATAAACACCATATACTATAATAATAACTGGCACCCTTAACCTCACCCTTTAACCTGCCATACCTGTCATACCGTCACCCATCTGTCAGTTGTCAATAAATCAAGGAGGCTAGAGGTTAGAGGAGGCCGCCCTCTAACTGGGGCGGAAAGTGATTTCGGAGGCGGGAAAAAAAATCATCAAGAAAGTGTCTTTTTCCAACATTTTAAAAGTCAGTAATGAGTCTATGGCCTGTATTCATAGTCAGATCTTATATATAAGGTGGTCTTAAGACCGTGTTTATTTAGACAAAGGCTTGAACTAAGATGGTTTTATACATATAGTTATCATCTTGTGAATATTTTATAACATAATCGAATACACCTACATCTTCTTGAGGTTGTGTTTGGGAGAAATAAGCGTTTCAAAATTGAATAAGGTCGTCTTAAGACATAAGACCTGACTATGAATACGGGCCTATTACTATAGTGGTTGTGAATAAAAGATTTCATAGACTCCTGGATACTAGTCAGGAAAGTATTGGGGTACCACAACAATATTTTCTATGCAACGCAAAGGGTAAAAAAAAAACAGCAAGTTACGAAATACGCATTTTGACAAGACGCAAACAAGCCGATGAATTTAGCTATAAGTAATTGTGTATAACATTTTTTTCATTTATCTATGTCCATCCAAAATCATCTTAACGTTCCCTTTGCCTAATTATTTTACCACCTGTTCAGCCTTCCTGAAGCAAGTCACGTACCTTGCCAATAGTTACCCAAAAATGATCAAAATGTGGTTCGGTCCCGAACTGGTGATCGGCGTCTACAATCCAGAAGCTCTTGAAGTGATACTCAACAGTCCGAATGCTTTATCGAGACAAGACCTTGTTTATGGATTGCTAGTGCCTTTGATAGGATTCGGCCTAGTAACAGGACCTGGTAAGTTTTTGCCGAGGTTTTTGCTTTTTATACAGAGTGTTTCAGCGATGATAGCAAAAAATTTCTCTTTAAGTAGATTAATGACGGATTAAGTTCCGCCAAAATATGACGAAAACCTATAACTCAGAAACGTTTCGACAAATTCAGCTTTAATTTAGCATAAGCTGGTTTGGCATAATTATCTAACAATTTGTCTGATTTTGAAAGAATTCAATCAGTGGCGTAGAAGTTATGAGGGGTCACCTTAAGTCAACTTTTCTTCGGATGCTTCTAAATTATTGACCCTCCATAACTACTCCTACACGCACTGGTTGAATTCTTTCAAAATTTGGCAGGTCGGTACATAGTTTCGACAAATCAGTACATATGCTGAATTTGAGCTACTTCCCGAGGGGTTAACCACTTCGAATTTTGGTGTCCCACATATGCAATACTGCATTAGTATTGCATGGTATTGCATGAGTATTGCATAGTATTGCATTGTATTGCATGCATAAGTATTGCATAGTATTGCATGCATAAGTATTGCATAGTATTGCATAAGTACTGCATAGTATTGCATGAGTATTGCATAGTATTGCATAGTATTGCATAAGTATTGCATAGTATTGCATAAGTATTGCATACATTAAAATGACCTATTGCTTAAATCCAATCCTTTAAAATTATATCGCTAACTATCGTACTTTAATATGTAGGGGCAAATTCACTCCAATTTCATCGTGTATTGTGCCCCACAGACAATTGTTTTCCACTTCTTGTAAAATGAGTTCCGCGGTACTCGTGCTCCTCTTATCCATTGTTTTATGGCTTTGGACGAGAGAATCGTCCGTGTTCTGCTCCGATGTCATTATGCTAGGATTGATAATAAGAGTAGTCAGCTAGGTAGGTACCTACTTGACAATAATTACTTTAAACTTGACTGTGATTTACCTGAATCGTAACCGATATTGCCGATTTTCATTCACTATTTTCCGAGAGAAACTACTGCTAGCGGCTATCGAGCTAGAGCTTTCGAGAGCGAGGTGGTACTTTTCTCAAAACAGTATTTCGTCCATGTTCGCCGCCAGGCATACGGTACGATTACATCCGAGCATGCGCATGTTCTAGTATTGCATAAGTATTGCATAAGTATTGCATGAGTATTGCATGAGTATTGCATGAGTATTGCACAGGTATTGCAAAGTATTGCACAGGTATTGCATAGTATTGCACAGGTATTGCATAGTATTGCATAAGTATTGCATAGTATTGCACAAGTATTGCATAAGTATTGCATAGTATTGCATGAACAGGTGTCCCAACTATTGCATGAGTGATCAACCCCTCGCTACTTCCGTCAAATCGACACTATGTTAAAAAAATTTAAAATCCGAAAAAAGTCCACTTTGATGAGGTGGTATAGATGCTTTCGTCATATTTTGACGATATCTACCCAGAGTTAATTTTTTACGCGCATTTTCGTAGGAAATCCGCTATTAGTCGCGCTTCAAAGTCCGTCCGTCTGTCCGTCTATCCGTCTTGTAGTTGAACTCCTCCTAAACGAAAAGTCGTAGCGGCATCGGGTTTTTTGCAAATTAATGCTGATTGCCTGCGGATGGGAATAGGCAGAAAAAATATTTGGTTATACCGCGCGATTGCAAGAAAAAAATTGAAAAGTCGGTATTCAACGCTACGATGTGAACTTCTACATCGAGGAATCTTGCAAACCGTTCTAGATACATGCATACATGCAGCGAACGAAATATGCAGAAATTATTGAAGACATTTCTAGTAAAAGAATCATTTTGATTCCTTTATTGCGATAGGAGATGCAATTTTTTCAAGAAAAAGTTTCGCCCCGCGATTTCACATTGTCGGTATTTAACGCTACAGTGTGAACTTCTACATCGAGAAATCTTACAAATCGTTCTAGATACATATACATCCAGCAAACCAAAGATGCAGAAAGAAATGAAAATTTTTTTGTGAAAAAATTAGCCTGATTCATTCATTCTCAATGAAGATATGTCTATTTCGATACGGAATCTATACTTATGCACTTACTATGTGGTATATAATATATGTCAGATGGGTACATATATAATATATGTATGGTATTATGCGGATGCGATTTTCAAGTCGCGGCGCTGCGGTTCAGCAAGCTGCTTCTGGCTCCGTGCTTGTGATCGATATGGGCATAATTCTTACTTATAGGACATTTTCTAGTTTGGGTTGATGTCTTTCTGTTGTTCTCATCAATTATTGACTACTCGTGTTTTCAGGAAGATTGATGATTTCTTGTGGGACTTTTGAGACAATCTATTTACAGGTGACAGTGAACAGTGTACTCATCTGCACTCCGAAAATGCGCTCATGAGACTCACCCCCGTGAGGACTTTGCTACTTGTTGTTGTCATCGCTGAAACACCCTATATGAGTATTAGTTATTTGTGTACCATGGCACTGCAGCTGAACTTTTCATGACGGATCGTGGTTCAATTTCAGAAGCATAAAGCAGCGTTCATAATGGCTGTTAACTTAAACTTATTCCGTAACCTTAAAACTTCAACAGTTCAAAATCAATGTTTTGGTTCACAATAGGATGTTAACTTATGCCGTTATTGCCGTTCTGTCAAACTTGACCAAGATTCAAGTTCTACATCCAAGATCAAGGGACTAGTACCAACTAATACTACTAGCTACTAGTCCTACTATTGTACTACCAGTTACCAGTACCACCCACCCCGCAAACCTTCAAGTCTGTGTATATTTTATATTATAGACCGTGGTCCGTACTGTCAAGGTTACATGTTACATCCTACGGCATACGGCATGCGGCATAAGTTACCAGCCATTATGAACGAAACTTAACGTATCTTTAATTCCATCAAAAAAGTTTGGTTTGCCTTTTTCCAGTTCAAAAATGGAAGCGACACAGGAAAACCATCAACCCTTCATTCAATCAGCAAGTACTGAATGGATTCATGGAGATATTTTCTGAACAATGTATAATCCTTGTTGATCAACTTCGCAAGTTTGCGGACAAAAAAGAATTCGAAATATCTGGCCTGCTATCAAAATGTGCCGTGGACGTGACTTGCGGTAGGAATTTAGGTTCTAAGCCTTATTTAATGATTCGCGTAAGCTGTAACCGTAACACAAAATGAGAGTATACCAATCATTATCAGGGGGAAGAAGCTAAATACTCCAGGTAATGAGCAGGCTCTACCTTGCAAAAGGTCGCGAAGAAACGAAAACTTGCAATCTGGAACAGTTTAAGGACGGAGTTCAATTGGTAAAATAAGCGTTGCGAAATCAATCCGTCTGGATTTATTCCTTGACGGATTTTCACCATTTTGGTCTCTTTCGAAAGCTACAAGGATGTACTTTGGTTTGAGCCCATTGGCGTTTCCAAAATCCAGAAATATTTTTTTTTATCTTTGGATTTTGGAAATGCCAATCGGCTCAAACCAAAGTACATCCTTGTAGCTTTCGAAAGAGAGCGAAATGGTGAAAATCCGTCAAGGAATCAACTCAGACGGATTGATTTCGCAACGCTTATTTTACCAATTCAACACCGTCCTCAATAAGGTGCTGCATGATGACCATATTGAGTTTATGCGACCCACAAAGAACCAACCACTAATCCACTCCTTATCTGCTCCTCACCTACGCAATAAAATCATATATTGAATTGCTCTATTGAATCCTCTATTGGTTTGGTATCATTTGCAGTCACGCCAGTGCCTTTCTTCGTGGCTGAAAATAAATCATTCCTTTGGCAAACGTTTGATTGGAAAAAATTCTGATATGGGAATATGAGAAGCCAACTTAACTCAGGCTGATTTTGAGCAGCTTATTTTCCTTGAGCTCGTTCTGGTCTCACCTCGGGTCTCACCTCGGGTCTCACAATTTTCATAATATCGATTGTTGACAAGATGCAATGTAAGAAGTGTAAAATTGTTTATTTATAACAATATATTATATTGTTTATGTGAATCCGTTTATTTATTTATTTAAAATTGCCAAGACCAAATTCAACAGTCATTCTTCCATTGTTCTCATCGACCAAGAACTTTAGTTTCAACAAATGCATTGGATAGTGTACTGTTTTCCGTTCAGACTAGCGCTGAGCAATATATTAATCGATTAATCGATTAATCGATTATTTCAGCATACCGAAAAATGATCGATTAATCGAAAATTCCGATTAATCGATTATTCAATTAATCGATTCATCGATTGCGAATAATCGATTATTCAATCGATTAATCGATTGCGAATAATCGATTATTAATTCGAATAATCGATTATTGGGTAAAATTACTAATCGATAAATCAAATTGCTTTTCAAATTAAGAATATTACGATTATTCACTTTTCGATTAATGGAATAATCGCTGATCACTTAATCGAATAACTGGTAATCAATTATTAATCGATACGTTATAGGTCCCTACCTATTCGATCATCTATGCAAGTCTACATAATAGGGTGATTGCATGTAGAGGGAGTTTATGGCAAAATGTTAATAGTGTCATTGTCATCTGTCAAGTTTCATCCATGCGGAATCAACGTTAACCGGACTATCCTCAGTAAGTACTGTCATTTTTACGTGTTTTGTTCACATACTGGTTTGTTCGGCGTTTACGAGATCGAGATTGTGATTTCTAATCATTCTAACAATGCCTTACACCTGTTATGTGCCCCAATTCTTGTCTATGGCCCCAACGCAATTCCCTAACAAACGTCAAAACATAACTAGATCCTAGCGCTGCCTGCCGGTGATTACGTGAACGAATTTGTTGCAATCACCCTATTGTAAAATACGTACAGCATATTTCTTTCTTTTTTGAAATTGCATTTTATTGCGTCTTGCGTCAAGGTCAAGGGAAGGGAATGCAACCTATCCATCACTAGAGTGAAACTCGGACGAAACGTAATATGAGCTTGATGGAAACAAGACAAGAAGACAAGAGACAAATGAAAGCTGCACGCTTTAGGCTAGGTGGCGCCGGCTCATTCTCATTTATTCAGTTCTTTCTTGACTTGGTGTTTGGTTCGATTGGGTCTTTCCGTAAACCACTATGGCTACTAAGATGAAAAGCATTATTGTTTGAAACTATTTTTAAAAAATCGACCAAAATGTGAGTGCATGTAATAATTGCAAAAAACTGATGACCAAAAGAAATCGATTTATCAATTTTTTATCAATCGATTTTTAATAATCGATTTATCGTTTTTGAAATAATCGAATAATTGATTTTGGAATAATCGATTTATTGATTTTAAAATTATCGATTAATCGATTTTCCAATAATCGATTAATCGGAGTAATCGATTATTTTCTTATGATCGATTATCGATTATAAAATCTCATAATCGCCCAGCCCTAGTTCAGACAACACGAATCAAATTTCAAAATGTACGTGAGAGTTCCAAAAAATAAATTATTTTCAGAGAGCGCGTACATCATGAAGCCGCTCGTCTGAATACCTGAATATGTCCGTATAACCAACATCATGAAAATCAGAACAATAAGTAACCTGAACTGGTTTGCAACACTCAATGTTCTGATTTTCGTTAGTGTTGGTTACGATTATTTTCAGGTATTTAGATAAGGCTGTGCAGGTTTGCGCGAACTCTGGGAAGTATTTTTTTCAACTCACACTCCCAGTTGCCTTCGAGATTTGTTCGCATGCTTTATGAGCAGAAAACAGTCCAAGCTATCCATTTCTGTTCCTATTCGATGACAACAATGAAAAAATGACCTTTGAGTTTGTGGCAATTTTGAACTCCAGTGCACCTTGACGATAAATGCTGTTATAAATAATTTCCCAGAAAAAGAACTGATCAAACTTAACTTGAATTGAGTCAGTTTGTCATATTTTCGCATAAGAAGAAATCTTTTTGAATCGACACAAAATACAAAATACACTTTTGTCGAAGGAATTATTTGTTTTTAACCGCGAAGAATATGGTACTGGCGTAGCAGCAAATGCTATCAAGAGTTCCAATATAGCCATATAATTGCAATTACGATAATTGGGTCGGCAATAAACAGTAGATTAGTAAAAATGTTTTTTTGTCCTTCGCCACCTTTTTGTCAATGTGGTGGAGCAAGCGGCGGCTTGCTGAGTTCTAAAACCCAGTATGTTGTACCAGACTGCAAGTTTTCGACTCTCCGCGACCTCTTGCAAGGTGAACTCTACTTTTATGTATTGGTCGACTGTATCTAAGATTTATGTTACGCTTACGGTTGCGTCAATCTATAAATTTATCTTCAGGGCTGATTCCACAATTCTGTTCAAACTTGGTGGGTATACCAAGCTCTGACGCTATCGTGAAGTTGGCCCTAGATTGTATAATAATATGCTGACTGCTTACCAAATTCAATGTTCATTTAGCGAACTCTTGCGGCTAGATACCAAGCTGGGGCTCAGACCGCCGTGAGTGACGTTACCATGGCAACGGCGTATGAGACATACAGCTGTATTTGGCAAGTAGCGCCATCTTAACTTTGCGTCTGCAGCTTGGTATCGAGCCCTTGTTCTACCTGCGATGGGTCTATAACCACACCCTGAAATGTGTATCGCAGTGACGTGCCCCGTAATAGTGGAAGGGCAATGACAGAAAAGGCACACCAAAATCTGTAAATAAGGCAAATTTTATAAAAAAATAAACATCCTTTTTACTTTTTTTTTACTTCTTACTACTTATTACTTACTTTGCACCAGTTGGGATGTTTTGGCCAGAGTCCGTTGGAAAATAAAAAATGATACAATCATTTTCTTATGACGAAATACTTAACTCATGCATATTCATCCACCATGGTGCCTTCAGCATATTTGCCTGAGGCAGATATCAATCTTCCATCTTTTTTTCATGGCCTTTGATATCCCAGAAACCAATCGAAATCTATAGCCTCATACAGGTGTCCCAATACTATTGCATTCCGAGTCCAGAGCGATATATGGAATCTACCCAAGGACAAGAGAAAAATATTCAAAGAAATAATTGACGTTTAGTTTTGAAGATATAGAGAGTCAAAGGGTGAGACTTGACTTCTTCCCATTTTATAATTTTGAAGTGTCTCAGCAGAACTCTTTGTGGCAGAATGATGAGTAAAAATTAACAACCAGTGGATGTGCACTGAATTTTTGTTTATCTTCAAAAAAAAAACGTAAAATATTCCATTGGCAATATATATATTCCATGAAAACTTGGAACAAGAAATGACTCTTCTCGTTCCCACAGAAATCACTTGTATAATAAATAGAAGTTCAATGCACATTCAGTGATCAGACAATGATAATTTCTACTAATTAGTGTATCACAAACAGTTCCTCAAAATCACTTCAAATAAAGAAGATACAGGGAAGCGAAGTCCCACCCTCTGACACCGTTTTAATTTTTTTCTTGTGTTCTTGAGTGAAATCCATATGTCGCTCTGGACTCGGAATGCGATACTTCTTAGACCTTTTCAGTTTCAGGAGTTAAAATGACCTCAGCTGATAAAATAGAAAAATACGAGTAGCTCCTTTGCAACTCCAAACAAATTGTGGTGTACAAGCCCACTGCTTATTGTTCTGTTGCTGTGATTACAGAAACCATCATGGGTGTTAAGCTTGACGAAGAGCGATGCGATGCCAATATTCAGTTCATCATCCACAGACTATCGCAAATTGTTGGTCAAAGAATGAGAAAATTTTGGCTCCAGTCGGACATATTATTCAACCGGACAAAAACTGCTGACGAATTTCGTTCTTTGACGAAGCAGTTTCATGAGTTCGTCGCAAATGTGAGTTATTTTTTGAAGGCTGTAGAATGAATAAAGTTTATTTTCCAATAACTCCATCCACAGGTTATCAAAAAGAAACGTGAAATCATCAACAATCGACCTGAGAACATTTCGATGAAGGAAAGTAAGTTACGCAGCTTTTGAGAAAAATAACCCAGGAACCAATCAAAATACACACTATTTTCAGCAACCGTTGTCAAAAGGAAAGCATTTTTGGATTTGTTGTTTGAAAATTCCAATTTCACAGAAGAAGAGTTGAACGAGGAAGTGAACACGTTCATGATTGGTGGTTCAGACACTATAAGTTTAATAGCTGGATTCACTTTTCTCATGCTAGGAATGCATAGCGACGTTCAAGTAGGTATATGAGGGGAGGATGGATACTGTAGGTATTCAGATTTCTTTCGTTTTGGGCACGGCACAGACAGACAATAGACAAACCAGACGATCAAATCAACCACTTACAGTCAGTTTCACCAGCAAATTTAATCATTGTTAAGTAATTGAGATATTTTCTCTGGTGAATATTGGCTTGGTGACCACAGAAAACACAAGTTCCACGAAAGATCATGGATAAATGTTTCGCTATGTCTAGGTACACGCTAACGTGTACGCAAACTTGAAGATTAGGTGCACGCGAAACGTCATAGTGTGTATATGACGTCAGCTTTTAGCGTGCACCAATTTACATTTTTAAGGTACACGCGAAATTAATGTGATGGCGTTTTTCGGGCGGGCTGTCATGTTAACAGCGGGTAATAAATGCGATAGTCTCGACGATCGGTACCTATGATGATGAAGTGTGGACAAACGTTCACATAATTTTCTAAGTTTGGGCTAAGCTCTTAAAAGACATGAAACCGAAAATAACGAAAAGTTGGTTATAAACGGAAGTAGTCCAGCAATTTTAGATACTAAAATCGCAAATAGCGAACAAAAATGAAACCCTGCCAGATTTTTTGATATAAGCTCAGTTAACCATGTAGTTTAACATACTAAAAGTCCTCAAGAATCCGGTGTGACCTCGAGAAGAACTTGAAAATCAGTTTTTCGCGTTTATCTCGTGAACGTTGACACTTGGAAAAAAAAGTACCTGGGAAGCAATAGTTGGAATTTCCACTGTCCACAAGAAACGTGCTCGCATATTTCATCGCCAGTTCACTCCTTCTCCACCAAAATGCAAGAAAATTAAAATAGTCCAGATGCTTGATACTCAAGACTGTATGGACCTTGAGTTTTATGATGGCGGGATGCCACTTGGTAGATGTGTTATTGTTTGATCCAGATCCATTCTCTTTTGATTGAGATTTGAAGCCATCAATACCAACTATGCTGGCGGCATATACAGGATGAGAGGAAAATAAAATGTTGAACCCTGTATCTCAAGAACCAAAATAGGTGACTACATGTTAATCGTCAAAAATATCTCTAATTCATTCATAATTCGGTTTCATAGCTTTTAAGAGCTCTCTCAAACTTAGAAAACAACGTGAACGTTTGTACACATCATCATCATAGGTAACGATCGTCGAGACTGAGACTACCGCATTTACTACCCGCTGTTGACTTGACAGCCCGCCCGCAAAACGCCATCACAATAATTTCGCGTGTACCTTAAAAATATAAGTTGGGGCACGCTAAAATCTGACGTCATATACACACTATGACGTTTCGCGTGCACCTAATTTTCAACATTGCGTGCACGTTAGCGTGTACCTAAACACAGCGTAAATGTTTAGACCACAACAGCTTGTATGCATTTTCCGTGGTCATTTAACCAGCACTGACCTTAAATCCATCAGAGGAAATGTCTCAGTTAGCTAATAATAATTGAATTCGCTGGTGGAACTGGATGTAAATCAGGCGAAAACGTGAAGTGCGTTGATGATTATGCGCTTGATATTATTTATAATTATATTAATCCATCATGGATCTGTACTAAAACTGGACTGATAATATATCGTATAGGCTATCAAACTACATGATTCGAGTGGGCTGTGTTTTTGGTCTCCAGAATGCAAGTTGACTTTTCCAAATCGGTTTTTCACCATAACTTTTGAACCGTTCGACCGATTTTATTCAAATGATGTAAACCAAAGTTGACTTAAATAAGTCTTCGTCGAACAATAATACCGCGATTTATCAAAAATCTTCAGGGTGGTGGATAATAGGGGGATGATCCCTTTTTCCTCCCCTATTTTCACCTCCCCTAATTGTTTTTTCAAATTGTCGATATTTCCGCATTTTACATGCAATTTAGAAGAAAAAAGTTAATTCTTGCAAAATTTCAATTAGAGGCTTCGTTTTCAAGATATTGTTTAGGCTTGAAGCTTTGAAAACATGTTGGAAAACGCGTTTTAACAGAGTTTTCAATAAAGCTTCAAACCTGAATATTTCGAAAACGAAACTTCTAGTCAAAATTTTGCAGAAGGAACTTTTTCTTCTAAATTGAATGTATTCAGAATCCCAAAATATCAACAATTTCAAAGAATAACAAGGTGAGGGGAAATTGGGTTGAAAAAAGCGGGGCACCCCCCCTCCCCTATTATCTACCCCCCTCAACATTTTTGAGGAATTGCGGTATTATTCTCAAATGCATGGAGACTTATTTGGGTAAACTTTGGCTGAAATTTGATTACAATAATTACATTACTACCGGTTCAACGGTTCAAAAGTCACGGTGAAAAAACGATTTTAAAAAGTCAACTTCAACACCCTCTATCTTTTCAATGAAGCATTTCAAGACCGAGTTTTAGTTTTTTTCACCTTATTTTTTATGAGGAATCACCCCTCAAGGTTTTGATAACCAGTACCTAACACCCTGTATAAATACTTTCATTTTCCACAACTTATTATTGGCCGTCGTTCTATAATGACCTCACTCTGATGGTGTGACAGTGTAAGGTTTGGGTTAGCTGTCAAATTCATATTTTTGAATTTGCTGCATAGGCAGGGCAGGGCCGTTTCTCCTCGTAATTT